>JAWPHD010009785.1:0-2500 GCA_037043455.1 Cyrtodaria siliqua | reverse complement strand
CTGAAATCCGTAACAATACATCTTCAGGAATCCGGGACAAAAACCTCATCCAATATTCCCTGTGTGGGGAATAATCCTAACCTGCAAATTATTCCTACACAATAAATAGCACATTAGCCGTAACTTTTAAGCTAATAAAACGGTAGAGTATGGTCTTATTGAGTTGGTTAATTTAAACATCGAGATGGGCGTCGCCCATCGAGGTGTTTAAATTAACCAACCCAATTAGACCATATCTCTATTTGTTTTGTAGCATGTCCTGCCATACTCTTAATTCTAATAACTGGTATGGTCACTGAAATTTCTCTTTGTAATAGCTCAGTTGTAAATCGTTTAATTGACAATAAGACCTGTCAGAATAACAGTTAGAACAACAAGTTAGAGTATGGCAGGGAGCTGAAATGGACATGATACAAAACAAATAGAGTATGGTCTCATTGAGTTGGTTAATTTAAATACCTCGATGGTCGACGCCCATCTCGATGCTTAAATTAACCAACTCAATGAAACCATACTCTATGTAATAGATAGAGTCTGGTCTCGGCGAGTTGGCTTATTTAAACAACTTGCGTAGCCCATCGAGGTGTTTAAATAACCAACGAGCTGAGACAGACTCGATCTTTTTTGTAGCATGGTGTACTTAGTAACACTGTGACGTCATAGTGATCGTCCTCTAAATTCAAATATCCGGTAGTTGTACTACGGTATAGCCACGCCCCTTTAGATACCCTAAATTAAACGTTTTAATGCTCTGCATTCATCAAAGGAAATGTCACTGACCATGCTACAACTATTACTTGCAGCACACCATTTATTCTGACAGGTGTTATTTTCAATAAAACGAATTACACCTGTGCTATTACAAAGAGAATGTTCGGTGACCATGCTACAAAACGATTTGCACCTGTGCTATTACAAAGAGAATGTTCAGTGACCATGTACACCTGTGCTATTACAAAGAGAATGTTCAGTGACCATGCTACAAAACGATTTACACCTGTGCTATTACAAAGAGAATGTTCAGTGACCATGCTACAAAACGATTTGCACCTGTGCTATTACAAAGAGAATGTTCAGTGACCATGTACACCTGTGCTATTACAAAGAGAATGTTCAGTGGCCATGCTACAAAACGATTTACACCTGTGCTATTACAAAGAGAATGTTCAGTGACCATGCTACAAAACGATTTACACCTGTGCTATTACAAAGAGAATGTTCAGTGACCATGCTACAAAACGATTTACACCTGTGCTATTACATAGAGAATGTTCTGTGGCCATGCTACAAAAAAAAATTACAGTGGGCTAGTGTCCCATTTTAAAAAAAAATCCAAACAAATAAAGAAAAATTTCAACACATGCATTCTTTTCTCCGACCCCACAGCTAGTGTTCTCCAGAACATGTTTTAATATTCTTCGTTTTCTAAGCCTCGCCTAATAAACGTGATAGTAAAAGGCACTGACATAATATTCTCTATATAGTATTCGATATATCTGTTAAAGTATGGTCTGATACCTTATACTTATGAAAACATTTTCTGTTTAATTGTGTTATTTGTTGCTACAGTTTTGTATATATATATTTCAGTTCACTATCGCTGTCAAGTTTATATGTATTTGTTGTATCCTCAGGGGTCTTATCTAACAATCGATCCGAAGGCATTGATGAAGTCGAGAAAGGCTGCATATAACTTTTTGTTCATAATTAGTATGGTTTATATAGGGCATGTAGAATAAAAGAAATGATCAATGGTTCCGATATGGTTTCTGAAACCCGCCTGCAATACATGTATTACGCAAAAGTTAATTTAATTATCATACACTGTTTGTGGTCTTATTTCAAATACAGTGTTTATGTTATATGGTCATTAGCAATCTTCTAACATTTCTTACAAACAACTTACGTAGATACTTTAAAATTGAATCCTTCCCTTTCACTTTTAGCTTATTAAACACTTCAAGTCGAAGTTCAAATTATTTATGAATTAATATCCTTCCAAGTTGAACTAACTAACTAATATCGGGAAAAAACATCCGGGAATCTAGCTTATATATGTATATAATTACAAACTGCGAACAATACACATATTTACTTCATTCTGATTGGTTAGTCATTCTTTCTCAATAACAAGTCAAAATAAAATAGTTTCATTTGCGCAGGCGCAGACTAAAGTGAAAGCCAAACATTTGATTTGAGCGGCGAAATGGGTCCGGGGTTCCAAACACAATCAGGAAAATAATGCACCTGGATACGCGCCTCTTCACATAGTTCTTATCTGGTCACGATGACGCAGCGAAACGTTACATGATGTCACTTTTTTTAAACCGTTAAGGGGGAATTGACCTATTCGAAAATTTATGGGTACGCATATGAAATATATATATTTGTAAATTTGAAGATATTTGCGATTTGAATCTGAATTTTGTTTTGCCGTTATTTAAACATGTTTTTATTAATAACGTCTCAAATATGGCCATGTTTGACGTTTTTCATAAAA
>JAWPHD010009784.1:0-100279 GCA_037043455.1 Cyrtodaria siliqua | reverse complement strand
GAGGTATACAGTACTGGTTCTAAATGGCAGGAGGTATACAGTACTGGTTCTTAATGGCAGGAGGTATACAGTACTGGTTCTAAATGGCAGGAGGTATACAGTACTGGTTCTAAATGGCAGGAGGTATACAGTACTGGTTCTAGAGGGTATACAGTACTGGTTCTAAATGGCAGGAGGTATACAGTATTGGTTCTAAATGGCAGGAGGTATACAGTATTGGTTCTAAATGGCAGGAGGTATACAGTACTGGTTCTTAATGGCAGGAGGTATACAGTATTGGTTCTTAATGGCAGGAGGTATACAGTACTGGTTCTTAATGACAGGAGGTATACAGTACTGGTTCTAAATGGCAGGAGGTATACAGTACTGGTTCCAAATGGCAGGAGGTATACAGTACTGGTTCTAATGGCAGGAGGTATACAGTACTGGTTCTTAATGGCAGGAGGTATACAGTACTGGTTCTAAAGGTATACAGTACTGGTTCTTAATGGCAGGAGGTATACAGTATTGGTTCTTAATGGCAGGAGGTATACAGTACTGGTTCTAAATGGCAGGAGGTATACAGTACTGGTTCTAATGGCAGGAGGTATACAGTACTGGTTCTTAATGGCAGGAGGTATACAGTACTGGTTCTAAATGGCAGGAGGTATACAGTACTGGTTCTAAATGGCAGGAGGTATACAGTACTGGTTCTTAATGGCAGGAGGTATACAGTACTGGTTCTAAATGGCAGGAGGTATACAGTACTGGTTCTAAATGGCAGGAGGTATACAGTACTGGTTCTAGAGGTATACAGTACTGGTTCTAAATGGCAGGAGGTATACAGTTCTGGTTCTAGAGGTATACAGTACTGGTTCTAAATGGCAGGAGGTATACAGTACTGGTTCCTAATGGCAGGAGGTATACAGTATTGGTTCTAAATGGCAGGAGGTATACAGTATTGGTTCTAAATGGCAGGAGGTATACAGTACTGGTTCTTAATGGCAGGAGGTATACAGTATTGGTTCTAAATGGCAGGAGGTATACAGTATTGGTTCTTAATGGCAGGAGGTATACAGTACTGGTTCTAAATGGCAGGAGGTATACAGTACTGGTTCTTAATGGCAGGAGGTATACAGTACTGGTTCTAAATGGCAGGAGGTATACAGTATTGGTTCTAAATGGCAGGAGGTATACAGTATTGGTTCTAAATGGCAGGAGGTATACAGTATTGGTTCTAAATGGCAGGAGGTATACAGTACTGGTTCTAAAGGTATACAGTACTGGTTCTTAATGGCAGGAGGTATACAGTATTGGTTCTTAATGGCAGGAGGTATACAGTATTGGTTCTAATTGGCAGGAGGTATACAGCACTGGTTCTAAATGGCAGGAGGTATACAGCACTGGTTCTTAATGGCAGGAGGTATACAGTACTGGTTCTAAATGGCAGGAGGTATACAGTACTGGTTCTTAATGGCAGGAGGTATACAGTATTGGTTCTAAATGGCAGGAGGTATACATCACTGGTTCTAATATAAATGGCGGGAGGTATACAGTACTGGTTCTAATTGGCAGGAGGTATACAGTACTGGTTCTTAATGGCAGGAGGTATACAGTACTGGTTCTAATTGGCAGGAGGTATACAGTACTGGTTCTAAATGGCAGGAGGTATACAGTACTGGTTCTTAATGGCAGGAGGTATACAGTACTGGTTCTAAATGGCAGGAGGTATACAGTTCTGGTTCTAGAGGTATACAGTACTGGTTCTAAATGGCAGGAGGTATACAGTACTGGTTCTAGAGGTATACAGTACTGGTTCTAAATGGCAGGAGGTATACAGTACTGGTTCTAGAGGTATACAGTACTGGTTCTAAATGGCAGGAGGTATACAGTACTGGTTCTTAATGGCAGGAGGTATACAGTACTGGTTCTAAATGGCAGGAGGTATACAGTATTGGTTCTTAATGGCAGGAGGTATACAGTACTGGTTCTAAATGGCAGGAGTTATACAGTACTGGTTCTAAATGGCAGGAGGTATACAGTACTGGTTCTAAATGGCAGGAGGTATACAGTACTGGTTCTTAATGGCAGGAGGTATACAGTATTGGTTCTAAATGGCAGGAGGTATACAGTATTGGTTCTAAATGGCAGGAGGTATACAGTATTGGTTCTAAATGGCAGGAGGTATACAGTACTGGTTCTTAATGGCAGGAGGTATACAGTACTGGTTCTAAATGGCAGGAGGTATACAGTACTGGTTCTAGAGGTATACAGTACTGGTTCTAAATGGCAGGAGGTATACAGTATTGGTTCTAAATGGCAGGAGGTATACAGTATTGGTTCTAAATGGCAGGAGGTATACAGTACTGGTTCTTAATGGCAGGAGGTATACAGTATTGGTTCTTAATGGCAGGAGGTATACAGTACTGGTTCTTAATGACAGGAGGTATACAGTACTGGTTCTAAATGGCAGGAGGTATACAGTACTGGTTCCAAATGGCAGGAGGTATACAGTACTGGTTCTAAATGGCAGGAGGTATACAGTACTGGTTCTTAATGGCAGGAGGTATACAGTACTGGTTCTAAAGGTATACAGTACTGGTTCTTAATGGCAGGAGGTATACAGTATTGGTTCTTAATGGCAGGAGGTATACAGTACTGGTTCTAAATGGCAGGAGGTATACAGTACTGGTTCTAATTGGCAGGAGGTATACAGTACTGGTTCTTAATGGCAGGAGGTATACAGTACTGGTTCTAAATGGCAGGAGGTATACAGTACTGGTTCTAGAGGTATACAGTACTGGTTCTAAATGGCAGGAGGTATACAGTACTGGTTCTTAATGGCAGGAGGTATACAGTACTGGTTCTAAATGGCAGGAGGTATACAGTACTGGTTCTAAATGGCAGGAGGTATACAGTACTGGTTCTTAATGGCAGGAGGTATACAGTACTGGTTCTAAATGGCAGGAGGTATACAGTACTGGTTCTAAATGGCAGGAGGTATACAGTACTGGTTCTAGAGGTATACAGTACTGGTTCTAAATGGCAGGAGGTATACAGTTCTGGTTCTAGAGGTATACAGTACTGGTTCTAAATGGCAGGAGGTATACAGTACTGGTTCTTAATGGCAGGAGGTATACAGTATTGGTTCTAAATGGCAGGAGGTATACAGTATTGGTTCTAAATGGCAGGAGGTATACAGTACTGGTTCTTAATGGCAGGAGGTATACAGTATTGGTTCTAAATGGCAGGAGGTATACAGTATTGGTTCTTAATGGCAGGAGGTATACAGTACTGGTTCTAAATGGCAGGAGGTATACAGTACTGGTTCTAAATGGCAGGAGGTATACAGTACTGGTTCTAGAGGTATACAGTACTGGTTCTAAATGGCAGGAGGTATACAGTACTGGTTCTAGAGGTATACAGTACTGGTTCTAAATGGCAGGAGGTATACAGTACTGGTTCTTAATGGCAGGAGGTATACAGTACTGGTTCTAAATGGCAGGAGGTATACAGTACTGGTTCTAAATGGCAGGAGGTATACAGTACTGGTTCTAGAGGTATACAGTACTGGTTCTAAATGGCAGGAGGTATACAGTTCTGGTTCTAGAGGTATACAGTACTGGTTCTAAATGGCAGGAGGTATACAGTACTGGTTCTTAATGGCAGGAGGTATACAGTATTGGTTCTAAATGGCAGGAGGTATACAGTATTGGTTCTAAATGGCAGGAGGTATACAGTACTGGTTCTTAATGGCAGGAGGTATACAGTATTGGTTCTAAATGGCAGGAGGTATACAGTATTGGTTCTTAATGGCAGGAGGTATACAGTACTGGTTCTAAATGGCAGGAGGTATACAGTACTGGTTCTAAATGGCAGGAGGTATACAGTACTGGTTCTAGAGGTATACAGTACTGGTTCTAAATGGCAGGAGGTATACAGTACTGGTTCTAGAGGTATACAGTACTGGTTCTAAATGGCAGGAGGTATACAGTACTGGTTCTAGAGGTATACAGTACTGGTTCTAAATGGCAGGAGGTATACAGTACTGGTTCTTAATGGCAGGAGGTATACAGTATTGGTTCTAAATGGCAGGAGGTATACAGTATTGGTTCTTAATGGCAGGAGGTATACAGTACTGGTTCTAAATGGCAGGAGGTATACAGTACTGGTTCTAAATGGCAGGAGGTATACAGTACTGGTTCTAAATGGCAGGAGGTATACAGTACTGGTTCTTAATGGCAGGAGGTATACAGTATTGGCTCTAAATGGCAGGAGGTATACAGTATTGGTTCTAAATGACAGGAGGTATACAGTATTGGTTCTAAATGGCAGGAGGTATACAGTACTGGTTCTTAATGGCAGGAGGTATACAGTACTGGTTCTAAATGGCAGGAGGTATACAGTACTGGTTCTAGAGGTATACAGTACTGGTTCTAAATGGCAGGAGGTATACAGTATTGGTTCTAAATGGCAGGAGGTATACAGTATTGGTTCTAAATGGCAGGAGGTATACAGTATTGGTTCTAAATGGCAGGAGGTATACAGTACTGGTTCTTAATGGCAGGAGGTATACAGTATTGGTTCTTAATGGCAGGAGGTATACAGTACTGGTTCTAAATGGCAGGAGGTATACAGTACTGGTTCTTAATGGCAGGAGGTATACAGTACTGGTTCTAAATGGCAGGAGGTATACAGTATTGGTTCTAAATGGCAGGAGGTATACAGTATTGGTTCTAAATGGCAGGAGGTATACAGTATTGGTTCTAAATGGCAGGAGGTATACAGTATTGGTTCTAAATGGCAGGAGGTATACAGTACTGGTTCTTAATGGCAGGAGGTATACAGTATTGGTTCTTAATGGCAGGAGGTATACAGTACTGGTTCTTAATGGCAGGAGGTATACAGTACTGGTTCTAAATGGCAGGAGGTATACAGTACTGGTTCTAAAGGTATACAGTACTGGTTCTTAATGACAGGAGGTATACAGTATTGGTTCTTAATGGCAGGAGGTATACAGTATTGGTTCTAAATGGCAGGAGGTATACAGTACTGGTTCTTAATGGCAGGAGGTATACAGTACTGGTTCTAAATGGCAGGAGGTATACAGTACTGGTTCTAATTGGCAGGAGGTATACAGTACTGGTTCTAAATGGCAGGAGGTATACAGCACTGGTTCTTAATGGCAGGAGGTATACAGTACTGGTTCTAAATGGCAGGAGGTATACAGTACTGGTTCTTAATGGCAGGAGGTATACAATATTGGTTCTAAATGGCAGGAGGTATACATCACTGGTTCTAATATAAATGGCGGGAGGTATACAGTACTGGTTCTAATTGGCAGGAGGTATACAGTACTGGTTCTTAATGGCAGGAGGTATACAGTACTGGTTCTAATTGGCAGGAGGTATACAGCACTGGTTCTTAATGGCAGGAGGTATACAGTACTGGTTCTAAATGGCAGGAGGTATACAGTACTGGTTCTTAATGGCAGGAGGTATACAGTACTGGTTATAAATGGCAGGAGGTATACAGTACTGGTTCTAATTGGCAGGAGGTATACAGTACTGGTTCTAAATGGCAGGAGGTATACAGTACTGGTTCTTAATGGCAGGAGGTATACAGTATTGGTTCTAAATGGCAGGAGGTATACATCACTGGTTCTAATATAAATGGCGGGAGGTATACAGTATTGGTTCTTATTGGCAGGAGGTATACAGTACTGGTTCTAATTGGCAGGAGGTATACAGCACTGGTTCTTAATGG
The DNA here is from genome assembly GCA_037043455.1 of Cyrtodaria siliqua. NCBI lineage: Eukaryota > Metazoa > Mollusca > Bivalvia > Adapedonta > Hiatellidae > Cyrtodaria > Cyrtodaria siliqua. The sequence goes on along the minus strand of JAWPHD010009784.1, from coordinate 94,534 downwards.
CAGGAGGTATACAGTACTGGTTCTAAATGGCAGGAGGTATACAGTATTGGTTCTTAATGGCAGGAGGTATACAGTACTGGTTCTAATTGGCAGGAGGTATACAGCACTGGTTCTTAATGGCAGGAGGTATACAGTACTGGTTCTAAATGGCAGGAGGTATACAGTACTGGTTCTTAATGGCAGGAGGTATACAGCACTGGTTCTAAATGGCAGGAGGTATACAGCACTGGTTCTTAATGGCAGGAGGTATACAGTACTGGTTCTTAATGGCAGGAGGTATACAGTACTGGTTCTAAATGGCAGGAGGTATACAGCACTGGTTCTTAATGGCAGGAGGTATACAGTACTGGTTCTAATATAAATGGCGGGAGGTATACAGTACTGGTTCTTAATGGCAGGAGGTATACAGTATTGGTTCTAAATGGCAGGAGGTATACATCACTGGTTCTAATATAAATGGCGGGAGGTATACAGTATTGGTTCTTAATGGCAGGAGGTATACAGTACTGGTTCTAATTGGCAGGAGGTATACAGTATTGGTTCTAAATGGCAGGAGGTATACAGTATTGGTTCTAAATGGCAGGAGGTATACAGTACTGGTTCTAAATGGCAGGAGGTATACAGTACTGGTTCTAGATGGCAGGAGGTATACAGTACTGGTTCTAAATGGCAGGAGGTATACAGTACTGGTTCTAGAGGTATACAGCACTGGTTCTTAATGGCAGGAGGTATACAGTACTGGTTCTAAATGGCAGGAGGTATACAGTACAGTGATTTTTTTACCTCTGCGTCCTGCGTCCAGGACGCACAAATATTTCCGTGGACGCAAATTGTCAGAACATGTGCGTTCTCGGGACGCACATAAATTGCAAGTAAAGAGTTCTGTAATTCATATTTCCCCTGTAAGAATTCAATCCGTCGCTTTTTTCTCCGCGTCTACCGCCATATTTCCCCTGTAAGAATTCAATCCGTCGCTTTTTTCTCCGCATCTACCGCAATATTTGTCTATTCGATGAGGGTTAAGTTTTCCCTCGCACCGTTCCGCGTAATTTTGTAACGTCGATTATTATTGGATAATGGTCATACGATTAGCCAATGGAATCGGCTGTGAGGTAAAACACGAAACGGTGCGGAAGTAAACATTTCACGAGTTGGCGATGCATCGTCTGCAAAATGGGGCCAAAGAGAAAACTAAACAATGACTCAAAGCAACAAACACTCGAGTTTCATTCAAAAGGCCAGTACATCCTCCAATAATGACGCTTGTGAGAAATGTTTCCAGATGGTAGTTAATCACGTTTGTTCAGATCAGTATTTGGTATGGTGATTCCCCTGTTTGCCGGTGCTCGCTTAATACCGGGGTAGTTTGTAAAAATACCATTCCCATCATGCAATGTCAGTTTTTAAGGTCATTTGTATGCAAATGTGTTGACCTAGATTGCCGCTGTGTGTCAACACAGGAAAAAATATAAATTATTAAATATTTTTCATTTTAAAAGGAACAAAACAAATACCTCCTATTTTTTTCTATCTTTTTTCTCTTTTTTCAGAAAAAAATAGCATGCCTGTCTCAAAATTGATCAAATTTGCTTTTTTGATGTCGTCTGCTAGTTTTAAGCTTGGCCATCTTGCTTCATAATAAATCAGGTCACATGTTCCCAACTATGACCAACATCCGGTGCTAACATAAAAATATCCGAGGTGATTTATACCTATACACCGGTATACCACCATCTTTTTTTTTGTACCAGACTTGATGTGACCTATTTGAGGTGATCATTTTACAATGAAAACACTTTACAATTTGAAATTTGTTGATGGATATTGAAAGATAATAGATTTTTTTATCATCCTATCACACATAGTTTTAAAATGTTATATTTTCGCTTTCAACTGGATGCATTTTATGACAAGTACACCGGTATGTAGATGAGCGAGCATATGTTCTAGTCATTCAGATTGCAATTAATCATCTTTCTTTTCATAGTAATATTTTGCAAATTCTAGTCATTGATGTTAACAGTTTAGTTAGTTCTAATTTAAGGATTATTACTACTTCTCTTAAAGAAAGGGGGATGTTGATAGAATGATGCAGTGTTCTCACAACTGCGATTGTTATGCTCTCACCGTATGTATGCCTGATTAAAGTTATCAACACCATGTTATAAAATAGTGCTTGAATTTGAAATAAATTACTACTAAAACCTGGGACTCACTCCTTTAGTTTTGGGACTCATAGATTTTTGGCCCAGCGAGTCCTAGGACTCGTACTAGTGAATTTGTAAAAAAATCACTGCAGTACTGGTTCTTAATGGCAGGAGGTATACAGTATTGGTTCTAAATGGCAGGAGGTATACAGTACTGGTTCTAATTGACAGGAGGTATACAGTACTGGTTCTAAATGGCAGGAGGTATACAGTACTGATTTTACTCAGGAATAATGGGGCGGTCTGCCAGTCTACGCGAAAACATTTTCAAGTCCACATGACATTCGGTTAAAAGTCAAGATAAAACGCCATAAAATGCTTGGTCAATTGTACACAGACAAGGCCATCCTTAAAAAAAGGTTGATTTACTTTGCTATTTTATGTACATTTTGTTTTTTAGGATCGCGCCGCAAAGCACATCAAAAACCATAAAGGGTCCCACAAAATAAACCATCCAAAAATAGGCGTGCATTCACAGTGTTATATAGCAGCTTGCATTTACGAATAAACGTTCGTTCTCTTTTAATTTTACAGTAAAGTGTTCTGATGACATATAGACTGACTTGTTATTAATGATCTAAAGGCAGAAAAAGATTATACATGTGAAATAATTCATAGAAAAATAAGAATATGAAAAGGAAATCAAATGTTAGAAACTTAATATTTAAAGTGATCTTTCTTCTTCAGTTCAATGCGACAAATTCGTGTGACCTCTCATGTCAGTACGAAAGCAGAAATGCATATTTAAATCGTCCAAAAAATGTGTACATTCAAAATGGCCAATTTTAATCAAGGAAACACTTATCAACAAATATGGCTTGAATTGAATGATGTTTAACGGCTCATCAACACAGTTTAGGTTATTTAGAGCCGCCCCAGAGAGGGGAAGGATACATAGGAATCCGGGAACCTGCCCTAAATATGGCTTTAAATTACAAGCAATAAAACGTTATTTATTTTATGTTTTAGATTATAAAAATGGCCTGACACTTGGGCTGACTAAGGGGTATTTTCCGCCATGTCCGATGGACAGAAGTTTTTTGCTGAGACTGGGCTGTCGCTACCAAAAGCCTTAATTATTTATTTTTAAACATAGACTCATAAACGGCCTAACATGTGCTAAAATGACACAAAACCCACATTTCCAACAATCCACTGAATAACGAAAAATTTTAATGATTGCACTATGTTCCTTCAAGATATATTTTTTTTACTTTAATATAATATGAATTTATGTTCAATATATTATGCTTTAATTATGGACTTTAAATCTGCTTTCATATCATTAAATACAATTTAATAATACATTACAAGAATGCAAAAACAATTTCCTTTAAACTATTCCCATTTTGATTTGCAAATATAAAAAGTTACATACTGTACATGTAGAACAAGAAGCACCGCCCGTCTGTGCAGACACTCAACTTTCGAGGCCTTGTCTATTTATTGGGAAACTCAGATGAAAGGCATAATTCTACTTAATTGCTGAACAGAATTATTGGACTTGTATCTGATTTCTTCAAATGAAAATGTGGTGTCATTGAATTTTTTCAGGAGATTTTAGGATATATTGAAAACATTTAATTTAAAAGACTAAGTTGACAAGCTTATTCATAATTTTTCATTGCAGAGATGTTGAGATTTTATCTTATTTTCAGTAGGTGATCAAATTTGTGTTACTTGGTTTTTATCCTTAGGTTCTATAGTAAAATAAAAATATTTGACCAAGTAAAAAGATGATAATTTTCAAGGTTTTGATTTTGATAGATATGTATGTTGAATCAGTTTGCATGAATGTGCATGAAATATGCAGGGTTTTAAAAGAATCACATTGTAGATACCTTAATTTTAAAAGTAAACTTGGTTGAACATCAAGGATAAAGACCGAGTTTATCACCTACCAGACCTACCTAATTACCTACCAGAATGAATTAGGTAGATCTTATTTCTGGTCACTGATTGGTCAGTTTTATTGATGATGCTCTATCAAAATTATGAATAAACAAAACGTTTACCAATTGTGGGTACATGTATGTATAAAAGGGGCCATACATTTGTTAAAATAAAAGCAAGAGGTCTAGATCCTGGCTCTATGATGTTGTCTAATGATGCCGAATACAGAGTACGTGTTTCAAAAAGTTATATAAAATAGTTTTCGAGATAAAAGCTTACATACAAAACTTTAACCAAATTGTCCAAGTATAAACTCATAAAAGGGGCCATAACATTAAAATAAAAGCATGAGTTATAGAACCTGTCTCTATGATGTCATTAGTTAGACGACATCATATACATGTATAAAGTTTCAATCCATTATGTAAAGTAGTTTCGGAGATGCAAGCTTACATACAAACTTTAACCGACGCAGACGACGATTATGACAAAGTGATGACAATTATAGCTTTCTTTTTCAAAGAAAAAGTCAACAAACAACATTGTCACATCATGAACTTGGGGAGTGTTAAAAAGCACCAAGATTGCGGTGTGTCCTTTTAACTTACATCATGTACATGTAAGATTTATAATTGAATTGAATTGGATTTTATAGTCGCACCAACAGCTAAGGTCATATGGCGACTTTCCAGCTTCAACTGGTGGAGGAAGACCCCAGGTGCCCCTCTGGGCAATTTTCGTGCACGGGCGGGCACCTGGGTAGAACCACCGACGTTCCGCGAGCCAGCTGGATAGCTTCCTCACATAAAGATTCCTAGGCCCCTGAGGGATCGAACCTACAGCGGTAACCTGGCAAGTGATTGCAAGTCAGAGACTCTAACCACTCGGCCACGGACGCCCCGTAAGATTTATAAAATACAACTAAATAAAACAGAAAAACATATCCGTAATTTTGTCTCCTAAATCATATTAAAAGGCCAAATCTCACTCCTAGATATCACAAAGGTGGTTTTAAAACGTGACTAAGCTTTAATTTATATTAAAACTGACCAAGTTTGGTTGAGATACTAATGGAAGTGCTAGAGTGATGCCGACAAAAAAAATCTTACCATGATGCAAGCCCGAATTACCAATTTTCCTACAATTTATTTATAGAATTTATGAAATATAACTATACACAAATCTGGTTCAAAATAGTCAGTTATAAGTAAACAGCATGAATGCAACAGATGGAAGTTAATTGGTCGGTTTGTTTTTTGTTTCTTTCACTCCGACGGAGGTGTGTTTTTCCTCTTGAATACTTTGAATCAACTTATTCGTAAAGAAATATATTTGCCTCCAAAGTTACCATAGTTAATAAACTTGGTAATAACATGGTCCATAAAGTCCAATCCGTAAAACTGCCACGAGCCCGATAATTGTAAGAATGGTTTCGTTTCAGAATTAAGCATCCATTTTCATTGCTGCAGTAGAACTCAGGATCCTCATCACTCTAATACTCTACATCTAGAACAATGAATTTCAATCACTTTTTCTTGTTATATTGCAGTTTTAACTAATCCATTATGGTTTCTATGTGAAGAATCTCCTTCCAATTCAGGCCTCAATTTACTGGGTGATTTGAGCAAAGTAGTCATCTATCAACTCTATCAACTGACTTTGCCTTCACCGCACTTCAAAGCAAATGTTCAAGTCGCCGTTATTTCCAGGGTTCCAGTTATCCATAATAATATCTGAATTATAAGTAGCTGGCATGTGAATGCATATATGAGTGTACATGCCGATTAAAATTTAGACCATACATATTATATAATAACTCCAATATTTGTCTTAGCCATTTCAGAACAGAGACTTTTTTGTTTGACTTTCTTGCTTATTTGGCTGGTCAACTTTGAACCTATGTTTGAACACTTTGAATGCTATTAGACTGCTTTTATGCATAATGCTTGGTTCCTTTTTTAAATAAAAACTTTAACTCTGCTGAAGTGCTTACAGCCTCAGGCAGTGTTATTTTATTAAGTGTTTGATTCCTGGACCAGTTCCGCCTGCATGCTTCAGAAGTAAATCTGCGTTGAGGCTACCCTCTGTCTTCTCTAATAACTTGACAAGTCCAGACAGAACAACAATCACACGATAATGCCTTTGTCTCTGAAAGAGATGAAAGAAATATTTAAAGAAAATGTAGTGCCACAGCCAAACAAGCTCTGTTACTGAGAGTTCTGAAAAACCTGGAAAAAGGTGAAAGAATTATCAAAATCGGATGATAAACAAAAAAGATATGACCATTTAAAGGTTAACTAAAGCGAATATGGGAGCCGCCATTTTTAGAACTATGACGTCATAGTTCCATATTACCATATATGGAATATTGATAAATATCATTTAAAATGAAGAAAATCACTGCAAATGAACGATTTTTTTTTACTGGTCATATAAAGCATTATTGCCATTAAAGGGAGTACATCAGGCTTTTCAAAGGGGTCTAGGGGTCCGACTTAAAATTGACAAATAATGATATCTTCTATTTTAAAGCGCCTAAACATAATAAATGATCCTAAAAATGACCCCTTAGTTACAAGGAAATTCATTCTGTACAGTAATACGTGCTATCCTAGGTTACGCACCAGGGTTAATTTCAGCATTGTATGCCCGATTCCGTCCTAGCTATATGGTGTATTCGAAGTTTAAACCTTAACAATATGGTTCGAACATCATATTTTGATGGATATAAGTGTTTTATCATGAACTGGAACATTTTTATAAGTTAAGATATTTCTAGAAAAATCCTGATGTACTCCCTTTAAGGCCTAAAAAAAAACATGTGTGTTTCTGGTTTCACCCTGTCAAAAAGTTAGAGAAGGTAGGTAGTAAAAAGTTGTTTTTTTAGATATTTTTTTTATATTTATTGTTCGCATATATTATGCCATTTTTGTACTAAGGCAACTTTTTGATAACCTTTGCAATCCAGATTAGATGCTTAACAACTCGGGCTAATAAAATTATCATTTGAATAAAAAAATAATTTTTTTTTTCCGCTAAAAATATTTAGGGTCGGCGGTGATAAAGTAGGGTCGGTCGGGAAACCGGAAACACACGTTTTTTTTTAGGCCTAAGTATTACATATTTTTCATACAGTTGCTGTCACTTTTTCCCTATAAATCAGTAAATTTTCATATTTATAAATATTCCATATATGGTCATTTAGAACCGTGATGCCATAGCTCTCAAAATGGCCGCTCCCATATCCGTTTCAACAGAAAGATCAAATGATCATATCTTCTTAGTTTATTATCCGATTTTGATAATTCTTTCAACTTTATTCAATTTTTTCAGAACTCTCAATTCTAAAGATGGTTTGGCTGAGGCGCTACATTCCCTTTAATTTATGCAATTATTCTTATTCTGCAGTAGTGTGTGTGTGTGTGTCTGTACCTAACCCCCTAGTTTTTAGGCTTCCAATTTAATACATTATATAAATTGAACTGGAGTTTAACAGCTTTGGTCATATGGCGACTTTTCCAGCCTGTACGAAAATATCCGCTCTGAATCCACACGGAATCCGTACGGTTATTACAACAACATTCCAGGCGTAATATGCAAATGATTCAAAGCATGATATAGAGGCGTAATTCTATTTATAGCTACTTTCTGAGCGGAATTTCGGCGAATTATTTAAATGAGTACTAAAAATCCAGGCAGAATTTCTAGAAATCCAGGCGGAATATGCAAATGAGACGGAAAAAAATATACACACTTTATAAAAACCCGGGCGGATATTCAAAATATCCGTACGGACTTTCAAAATATACGTACGGATTTTCAAAATATCCGTACGGATTTTTCATAATATCCGTACGGACATTAAAAAAATCCATACGGACATTAAAAAAATCCGTACGGACTTTCTAAATATCCGTATTTTTCCACATTTTCTGTATGGACTTGTCTGATGTGAATCTTCATTGTCTTATCTCCATCTGAGGTTGCTGTCCAAAAATAACATGTTAAAAAATATTCATATTTTTTATTTATTTTTTAATAAAATAAATTCACAGCAACATATTTGACACTGGGTTATACAAAGTTTTCTTGATAATTTGTGTTTAAAATAAATTATTCTTTCAGAAAAAATTATATTTAAAATTAATCAGAATGTTCTTTCAGGTTGAATGGGAACTGAAATATTATATGAAACATATATCTCGTTTAAAATCATTAAAATTAAAAACAATTAAAAAAACACTACAAATAATGTACTTATAGGGCATATATAACCATATGAAAGAATCCTAAATCTTGGTTCCCTGTAATGTGTTCATCCTGTGTTTCTTGGTCCATGCTAAGGTCTGACATATTCTGAAAGAAAATATAGAGATCATCATTTGCATATTCCTATTTACCATATACTTTAAGACTAAGAATAAAAGGCAGATCTAGAATTTGAAAGTGGATAAAATATGACAATTAGCCAAGTGCTACAATTCTATCCTAAATGTGTAATGTACCCAATCTACTTTTTCAATAGATTTCTTAAACAGGAGAGCCGAATCATCAAATAAGACTAGTCGCTCTTATTATTGACTTCAATTTGGAACAGCAATTGGTTCAACTGCAATTTCGAAATGTATATACTATTATTCTAACCAAAGATACATGGGAAACTTACTTTTGCATGCTAAATATGGAACATGTTTCATCCAAGACCTCATCTCCTGGTTTGTCTGGTACCAGCCTGTCATGGCCCCTAACGAAAGCAGTCTCTTTCAGTTCTAAAATAGTAGTTTTAACCATTATGAGTCTGTTTTAACAAAATTAATTTAAACAACATTGTTTTTTAGTAATAATAACAGCAGTAGTAGTAGAAGTAATAACAGCAGTAGTAGTAGAAGAAGTAGTGCATGTATTAGTAACAGCAATAGTAGTAGTAGCAGCAGTAGTAGTAGTAGTAGTAACAGCAGTAGTAGTAGAAGTAGTACATGTATTAGTAACAGCAGTAGCAGCAACAACAACATCAGTAGTAGTAGAAGTAGTAGTAGTAGAGCAGCAGCAGTTGCTGTTGTAGTAGTAGTAATAATGGTAGTAGTAGTTGTAGCAGCAGCAGTAGAAGTAGTAAATAAGTCCAAGGTATACCGATATTTTTCCAATTATGAAAAGACTGGAAAACACTGGACTTTTTTTTTCTGGTCAAGAATTCAAGTCCAAGCTTTTCCAAGCTTTTCCGAAGTATGCTGATGTACAGAGAGGAGAAGTCCAAAGAAATCCAATGTTTATGCACAGGGAAAAACATTGGATTTTGATGGATTAAAAATCCAATGTTTTCCAAACTTTCTCCAAAAAACAATCTTGAGAATTTCATGGAATATCTAGGAGTTTTCATTCCAAGGAAATCCAATGTCTTTCCAAGAGAGAAAACATCGAACTTCCTTTGAATTCTAAAGAATTCTTAGGAATGAAAAAATGCTTGGATTTATTTCTGCAGGGGCGTACTCCCTTTAAACAGCAAATTGAAGTTTTATTTTCTTAGTTTTTTTCTAGCATATGTAATTTGTTCGGTAAAGCCTTTATTTAGTACACTATTGTCTGGTTCGCGAGGATACATTTTGGGGAGCATCCATTAATACATTAGAAAAACATCTAAAAATAACCTGTTTGGCACAAAACAACGAAGTCCACAAATTTCGCTCCGCAAATATCAAAGTCCGAAAATTACGCCTCTTCACATTTTCTAAGTTAATTTTTTACAAATTCCGCTCTGCAAATATCTAAGTCCGAAAATTACGCCTCTTGACATTTTCTAAGTTAATTTTTTCCTATTTAGTTAGAGTTAAAGTATGAAAAGTACGTATGGAATATAATCCGTACGTACTTCTAACACATGGATTTTCCGCAAGCCGGCTGGATATCTTCCTCACATAAAGATTCCTAGGCCCATGAGGGATCGAACTTATACAGCAGTGTGGGGCAAATGATTTCAAGTCAAGAAACTACCCACTCGACCAAGGACGCCCCACTACTTACATGTCAGTTTCGACTTGACCCACTAGCCCAACGCCCGGGGCTAGTAAACTGTCATTCGGGCTACTGAATTTTAATTTAAGTAGTCGGCCTAAAGAAAAATGTATGGGTTTTCATTGAGTATATAAAAATTCGGGCTAGTGACATAAATTAATTCAAAGACTGGATATGTACATGTAGCTGCAGCTCTAAAATGTTGACGATTAACCGTATACCCCGTTTAAATGCTTTCAATCCCGTACTTCCTAAAGAAAATGAACTCATCAGTGCTATATATTAGGAGTTACAGTTTACAGCCTAGCATCAATTGTAAAGGGGAACATTAAACAAATATATATATTGAAATCTTGAAGTCTCAAAATCGCATCAATTTTAAAGGGGAACATTAAAAAATATATATATTGAAATCTTGAAGTCTCAAAATCACAAGGGCAAAAATAGTCACACATTTTAATACCGGGTATAATATATCCAACCGTTTTACCGTTCCTATGAAATTATTATTAAAATGTGTGACTTTTGTTTTCTACCTTGTGACTTTAATTTAACAATATACACCAGGAATTTTGAGAAAGTCAATTTTTGCAATTCATAATTATTAATTAATTACTTAGCAATAAAATGTAATACCCATTTTAATCTACTGCTGCATTTTCATTGATCGCCTTTATATATATATATATATATATACACACATGTTTATCTAGATGTAAATGGAGAGGGAGTCTGGAATGTTCATTCTTGTTGGCGCCATATAACCTTTTTTTGAGATGGAATGCCATAAAATTCCAATTCAATTAAATTTAAACAATTTCAATTTGCTTATAAAAATAATAAAAATTACTTCTTGTGATTTTATTCAAGTTGTATATTTCCTTATAATTTAATATGTACAGTAATAAAGACTACGTGGTCATCATTGGAGCTGGAAAAAAAAATGGCCAAAAAAAAGGTTTTTGTAAACCCAAGTTTATAAAATACACGAACAATCCTAGTTAAATTACAGCGCATTGGTAAATCCCAGTTAAATTTTAGCTCATTAAATTTTTAGCTCATTAAATTAGTGATGATTGTAGTTTCTGCTTGTGCTTTGGCTCAAATATTTGGAAACATGCACTTGGCCAGGGTTGTCTTTTGGGCTGTTATTCGGCCCCAGTCCCCCACCTGAAAAGTATCTTTTTTTTTCCCCACCTCAGTGTCCAAATTCCCCCCTTGAAAAAAAAAGGAAAGAAAAAAAAAGAATTTTAAGAGAACTAAGTGTTAATTGTGCTCCTGTTGAAGAAAGTAGAACAAAGTAAATGACATAACTGTCATTGGAACTTTTTGAACATAGTCTAACTCTTACAGCTAGTCAACATACATATTTTTTAAGTCTGTTTTGAACCCATTTATTGTTAAATGTATATTGGTTGGCATAAGTCCTTGCTTTATTTGTCTATTTAGTGTTATATATCTATTTAATCAGCATGATTTCATTTTATATTGATGATTTCATAATGTGTTACGGATGTTTGAACTTTCATGCAAAATTCCCCCTTTTACTGAAATTCACGCGAAAATTCCCCCTTCTGAGGGACCCGGACCCATTCCCCCATGGTAGAAAGACAGCCCTGTTGGCAATGACAAAATTACTGAAATGAATGTTAAAGCATTTTGTAACATTGAATGAGAATAAAACGTGAAACTGACAAGTCATGGTATTTGCTATTGGTCAAAATGTAATGAATGAGCCTCAAACTGACTCCTTATTTACCACAATCTCATTAAAATCAGACTCTTTATCGCGCTATGATACTCTAAATCACAAGGATCTAAGAACTCTCCATTGGAGGTCACGTCAGATTGACCTTACGATTAGCCAATCAGATTTCAGCCTACAAAATTGTTCAGTATAGAACGATGTGGAGCAGTCTATGCTCGGTATTGAAAGAGACGATGTCCGTACTTACTTAGCTTATAATCACCAAATAATTAACATGTCGCCATTTGTCAATCATTTATCCATTTCAACCAATCAAACCAGAATGATACCTCCGACAAACAACAGCACGTATATAAAGCACATGCAACTATGTTATATAAACTATTGTCAATATACTCCCACATCAACAAAGGGGCGGAGATATCTAAGTACTGGTGACATGTCAATTGCGTTGACAAACATAATAAACCAACCATTATTGAATATTTACTGAAAAAAAGATTGTTTACGGAATTTAAGTGGTACAAAAAAATTTATCGATTCATGGGATTGAACCCACACTAAAATGACACCGCGGGTCATAAGTCGGTGGAATATATATTTTCAAAACACAAATGGCAGCGCCCATGATTTTCTTTGTATCTTGATATAAAATGTGCCATTTAGTGCATTTCTTTTAATTCATCGCGCAATGGGGTTTATCCACAGCAACACATGAAGACGTTATCTTTATTCGGATAAACATGTAGATCTACATGTACGACAGTGAATTTTCGTTGTTCAGTTCACTCCAAGGTCATCTGAGATGCATATGAAACACACGATTTCATTGGTTGAATTTAGTTGATCTTATCATGAATATTGATTAGATGAAAGGTCGATCTGACGTGACCTACGTGTACAAGGGAGTGGACAGATCCTATAGTGGAGAGTATCAAAGCGTAATTAAATTAGGTCATGATTTTATTTACCATGAAATCCATTCTGCACAGTAACATGAAGCCATATAAATCTAGCATTATAATATACACCATGGTTTACTAAAACCATTTTAAACCTGATTTCATGAAAAAATCTAGGATACAGCGAATTCAACTTTCTTTTTTTTTTTTTTACATTAATTTTTTTTTATTGTCTGTAACATTTTTAAAGTTGTTGATATTGCGTTATATTTTTTTTTTAAAATTAACTGTTATTCAGATTGGTCTATAGATAGCTTACGACAACATTACAATTGCAAGATACTCAACTTGCCTTAATCCACGAACGGAAAAACTTCCCCAAATACCCTTCCCGGGACTCCCGGCACCAAGGGCGCCGCCAAATACACCCGTACAAGCAAGAGTCACACAGAGTTACGTCCTCTTTCCGTCGTGGCGTCATCGGTAAAGAACGCGATAAATCGACGGTCTCAAAATATTTGTCTTTTTCCACGTAACAAATGGTTTTAATTGTTTTATTACTTTAATTTTACTTCCCATATGTTATTTTCTTACGAGTTTATGATCGTAATTGGTGTTTTTTACACCGGCTTTTGTTCTTTACGCAGTTAATTCAGACCGCAATTCGTAAACAACCATATGCTGTCTACTTCCGGTTTACGCAACATTTGTAAATTCTGTCGAAAAATAGCTTTTAACTTCTATTAGAAGTTTTGAATTTGACACCGGAACGTAGACACCCCTCCTACTCGTGTCAACACTCCAGTAAATAGTTTTCTTATATTATTGGGTTCGTGTTGTTTGTTATATAATCACAGTTGGTGCTTTTAGAACACCTTCTGCTGTTATTTTCTTATATTTCAGTAACAGCAATGGGGAGTGGGACCTTAGTCTAATTGGGAGTCGGGCCCTAGCCCACTACGGCCCGTCCGGACTCCCAGGGATTGGAAACATCACCCGTACGAAGTCCTGACCTTCTATCGGTGATGTCCCCCAACCCAGCCATATGCAGTCCCATTCCCCACCCACTCCTGTGAAGGAAACATCAATGGGGAGTCGGGCCCTAGCCCACTACGGCCCGTCCGGACTCCCAGGGATTGGAAACATCACCCGTACGAAGTCCTGACCTTCTATCGGTGATGTCCCCCAACCCAGCCATATGCAGTCCCATACCCCACCCACTCCTGTCCGGGGGACCATGGTGACTCAGATAACTCTCTACCTCGTGGGTACACTGTTGGAGTGGTCGCATTCGCTTGGAGACAACCAAAACAAAGGTTACTCGTTCCTTTGTAGCTCAATAGCCCGCTTAGCTCAGTCAATGAACGACGTCGACTATCTTGCGCTCACTAAAGAAAGTCCCGTACCCCACCCACTCCTGCTCAAGCTACCAGGTAGTGCGGGGGTCACGCCGACTACAAACTCTCTGCCTCATGGGTAATCTGAAGGTCCTCAGAACAGATTCCATTCACTCCTCCAGGTCACCTTTCAGAGAGTCAACACACAGAGGGCGGTCTAGGAGCAACCGTCACCTGTCTAGAGACAGCTCAGGTAATACTTCCTCAGCTGAAATTTATGCTTTTAAGCACGGCCTAGGGCCGAAAGGGTATTCTTACGGTATTCTTACTGTATTCAATACCGTTGTTATGGTTAGGGCCACCTAACGAAGGATATAGTCTCTTCTGAAGGTCTCTGCTAGTATAAAATCCAGACTAGTTGTCTGGAGGGAAGCTAAATAAGACTTCTTTCTATGGTATGGGAAGAGGACTTAGGTTTATGTGTTGGTACTCACATGTAAGGGAAGTTTCTGTCATGGGTCACAATTATCTGTTATTATAATTTCTTACGTGTTGTATAATCACAGATTAAATAGAATAGAATAGAATATTTTATTGTAATATTCATAACAATGTGAACATGACATTGAACTAACAGGTAATCAAATCATATGATAGCAATTAAGAAATAAAGATAAACATATGGATTACCTGTCAGGAGGGCTTAATGGTCTAATGCGCCAGACTCAAGGTTATACCTTCATAAACAAGTGTTCTGGTCCACGACCTTACACGTGGTTTCAGATCCCACTTCTGACACATACTTTTAACATACTAGTAAAATGTGTCAGAGACACTTTCCTTGTTCTTCCTTTTCAGTGTGGTGTCAGAAACACTTACCATCAATAGGACTGAGACCTCTTTAGGAAATCATACTTTCCTAGACGGTGCTCCCTACTGGGAAAGGCCTTTTTAATTCATAGGGAAGTCATATCTTCCTACTGACAGGGCGCTCTATACAGGCCATCTACATCAGAGAAGGTAAATTATCGAAGTCTTATCTCTGATTCTGATTAATAGCAGGCCTGGTGGTATTCTATTCTCAAATAGAATTCATTCTGTTGTCGAACAGAATTACCCTTTTTTCCAAGTTGTTGCAACATTTGTAAACACTTCTTAAGCATTGTCTACCTATGTTCTCGATTTTAGAAACTTATTTAATGCTTTTATATCTTTAAATATCTCGGCGTTTACAAAAAGCGTTAAGAGTATTCAATTTAAAGTATTTCCTCTCATGGTTTGCTTTATAACCACTACAGGAATCTGATACTTGTCTTAAACTAAAGATTCTTAGTGAATTACTTTGTTCTTTTCTGTCCTTACGGACTTAACTACAGAACTTGTTTTGCAGGTAACCTCGATAGAAGTCGATACCTGCTGTCGAGTTCCGTCACAAGAATATCAAGGATGATGTAAGTGACTACGGCTTCTCCGTCATACTCTAATGATTAGGGTAAGAATTCATGGCCTTCGCCATAACGTGCATAGGTTTCAGCGTTAATTGTAGCCACAGTCTTAAGAAGTAAATCAGTTTATTTCTTTCTGTATATGGTTTTCCTTATCAGGACACCTAATTCAACTTGTCCTATCGCCTTGTTGAGTACTGTTTGTGGCAGGACTAAGATGATTATTGCCAGTCTATGGATTATGCTCATCAGACTTGCAGGTATATGAGCATTTATTTTATTTAGCGCCGGTAGTATTTATATCAAGGGGTGTCATTAAGAGGTAGGCGGTTAATTCGCCCTGCTACTTAAACCTTTCTACCAGGCTAATATGAATACTTTTACTAATATTGTATACTAGTATCTATCTAATACCCGGCTACTTTGCTCTGTGTGCCTCTAACTTGAAAAGTTAATGATATCTATGTACATGTATATCACCACCTTTTTTGAGGTAAGTTATATAAATTAATTACAGTGGCAGATGCTGTTTTATTCATTTGCACATGCAGTTGCTGGCTGAGTCTTCCTTTTGCTGGTAAGTTGATATGGGGGACTTCCGTGGCTGAGTGGTTAGTCTCTTACTTGATATCACTGCCACTCACCTCTGTTTTATGATGGTGTCCCGGTTAGCTCAGTTGATAGAGCTTTCGCCCTGTAAGGGAGGAGTCCGGTTTTACGTGTCCCATACCAGCCACAAAGACAACTGGCATCTTGTTGTTTTTTGTTTTTTTGTGTGGATATTATGATATACCTTATATTTCATTGTTTGTGTTTCACTTGTGAAATATCGACAGACATAATGCCGCTGTTGACCTTTGTCGTCTCTGTTTTAGCGCATTATGTTTTGCTGCTTAAGTATCAAGGTAAGAGTACATAATAAGTTATTAATAGAATCATTTTTGGTTTGTCGTGAATATAAGGATTTTCTTATTAGAGAAACTTATTTTCACCAGAGCCTTAGCACGAGTGTATTATGCGTGTTTTCTCACTGATACACCTGTGGGGTTTTGGGATTACCCTAGGGTTGATTAAGGTCTCCTTCTGTACCGCTTAAATCTCCACGGGGTACCTCCAGAGCCGGAGCTGCAAAGCGAAGGCGACGGTACTAATGAGCGGGCAGCCAAGCACGGGCTGCTCTCCGCCCCCGGTTTACACCTGTTAGGCAGTTTCAGTAAGTTCGGAGTAATCGGCTTCAAAGCCGCTATCCTCAACCCTAAGTGGGTTTGTTCGCGGTTCCTCTGACTAAGTTCCTTGTGTAGCTTATTAGATGCGGTTGCAGGACATAACACTCCTTTTCTTGCAGCTAAGATCATTGTCCAGTTTCTAGATTCCTTACCCCTCCCACTTCTCCATACAGTCATACAGTTAATGGGCTGTAGTGCCAGGGTTCGTTCTCCATTAGCCCTAGGGGTACTGATGATAGTTGGCGTATTTGTTTTTCATACCCCCTCCTGTTTAATATTGCTAGAACCAGGATACATTCTCCTTGTTTTCTATCAGTTTAGAGAGTAGGTCTATCAGTATGAGTAAGTTCCTAACATTATGGTAGGCTATACTATTGTTAGACCCGGCTTCTAATCCGTACATTAATTATGCCATAAGAGCCGGACTTCTCTTTTTGAAGTCTTTCCTTCAGGCAGTTTGAGATACATCTGGCATCTATTTATTTATTGGTTCTATATGCCACATTCGTATGGAAACACAGTTTCTTTTCGGCTAGATCTTTTGGAAGGCCACATCTTTACTCATGCCATGTTAAAATTTCGTTGGCCTTTTACTTGAACACAGATTTGGGGGTGAATGCGTGTGCACAACCACATTCAAGGTGACATTCTGCCTTGGTCAGAACAAGGGGGGGGGGGGGTGCGTGCCCATACACAGCCACATTCAAGGGGACATTCTGCCGTGGTCTAGGGGTTTCGTAGAGCTGCCCTAAATGCATGTCTAAGGATCTCTCAGTTTGGCTTAGAGGGCCACATGGTAGGTTTGTTCACTAACTAGGTGTGTTGCCCTGAATAAATAAATTCTTTTATTATTTACGCCTGGTTTATTTACGCCTGGCTCTATTTACGCCTGGTTTTATTTATGCCTGGTTTTTGGCCAGACGGACTCAATTACATATTACGCCTCATTTTACGCCTGGTTTCTACATTCTTATCAAAACCACCTGTACGCCTGGTCACCATCAAAATTACGCCTGGTTTAGTTATCAATATTACGCCTGCTTTACGGGCGTCGCAGTTCGTACGGGCAGCACTTCTGTCCATCTTGATTTCTTCCCTAAGCGGGGTTTATATCAGGTTTTACAGTCTACCTCTGCCACTGATTCATTCGGAATCAGTATGCAACCTCACGTTTGTCGATTCAAACTACATCTTCAGACTTCAGTTTCTGTAATAGTTGCTCACACAATTGTACCTCTAGGAGGTCCTTCACTGGGCTACTCTGAGGTCACAGAGGTTTAGCTGGTTAGAATAAGTGTAACGCATTGTTTGTTTACACTTCCACCGCAGTCGGAGTTGGGTTTTTTCTTGTTTCCCACTTTGAGCTTATATCACTCCCCTTCTTAGTTTAGAATACTTAGAAGTTAAAGTGGCTCTTTTTGGCCTGTTTGACTTCTGTTCTCCGGCCCTCCTTTGAACTTTTCGGTTAATCTTAGATAGACTACCCTTTAGACTATCTTCTTTTAGCCTTGTGGCTCAGATTTAGTGAGCCCATTCTAGGAACTGAAGTGTCATCAGGCTCATGCTACTAAAGGGATCTCGTTTAACCCCTTCTGGGGATATTCCAGTAACAATCTGTTTGGTTTTGTCTGGGTGTATACCTAATGCAACTCCAATAAGGCTACTAAAGTCAGAGCCTTTATATTCTTAAAATTCACAAATTATTTGTTAGATTCTATCTTAAATAATTTTTCACTGGGTCCAGTTCTTACTACCCAGTCAGTCATGGGGTTGTGCTGCTCTGCCAGTTAGCTGACTTGGCCTTGCCCAAGTCTGTAACTTTGGGCATACAAATCGGTTGCAGTTTTATTTATTATTTTGCTTATCTTGGTTTGTAAGCACTTCATACCACTATGTTCCAAAGGTGTTTGGTTTATACATATTGTATTGTTCATAGTATTCTATGCTTCACACAGTTATCTGGTGTTCATAGTTACATTTACAGCTCAGTTATGAAGCTGTTATTTTAAGTATTGAATCAGGGGGTCGATACTTATTTAAATGATCTATGTAATACAAAAAATTTTCTGTTCCATGGAATAGCATGAAATTGCCGATTATAATTTTAGATGGTGGTGGACTTATTGTCCTTGAACGAATTGAAGGACTTATGAGGTTGCCATATTCACCTTGTAACGTTCATCTGCCCATCTAAGAAGTTTTAGAGGCTCCTCCTACTGGCTGTATCGCCAGTCAGGATCCCAGATTACGCTATGGTGAGTGTAAGTTGCTTGGGTTCATGCTCTCGTCTGCTTTAATTTCTTGTAATTAGAGCAGATTTGAGCGTGCTTTGTTACTTGTTGTTCAGAGTTGTTCAAATCCCCTTTACATACTCGGGCACTCATAACAGGTTACATTGTACCACCCCAGCTCATTGTGTTAAAGTCGCAATTGTAATGTTGTCGTAAGCTATCTATAGACCAATATGAAAAATTTTGTTAATTTTAATATTTGTCTATTATACTTACGACAACATTAACTACCCACCCCTCCTTAATTTAGGACTTATTTGCGGAAAGAGGACGTAACTCTGTGTGACTCTTGCTTGTACGGGTGTATTTGGCGGCGCCCTTGGTGCCGGGAGTCCCGGGAAGGGTATTTGGGGAAGTTTTTCCGTTCGTGGATTAAGGCAAGTTGAGTATCTTGCAATTGTAATGTTGTCGTAAGTATAATAGACAAATATTAAAATTAACAAAATTTTTCATATTTCAACTAATGGGGTGTGCAAATGACATTTCTGAAAAATTACTTGATTTATGACCATCAATCACCCTGTGATGGGATGTGATTACATAACATAATCTATACCAGAGATAAGCAAGCATTCAAGTGACAAGGGTTTTATTGCACCACACCACCTCCAGGCAAGATTTGATTACATAATCAGTTCTGACATGTAAGACACAGGCTATGTGTACATTATGAACTACTAGGTGCCATTAGCAGGCATAATTTTGTGTTTAGTAAACAGTTAAAGAAAAAACAGTTTTTATTTACACACTTTTAGGTAGCATACATAAATACCCAAATATAAATACCAGAGAGCTCTAAGATAAGAATTTTAATATTATTCTTTTTATTACCATTTTTTATATATATATAATTATTATAATTTTTTTTTTACTCCAATAATTTTTTTCTGATCAATATGTTATTACCCTTCATTGAATCTGGGACAAATGCCCCCCCGGACATCTGCCCCCCTGCTCATTTTTGTATAGGTGGACGAATGCCCCCTCACGTTTTTGCAAGGGTGGACAAATGCCCCCCTGAACTTTTTATAAGGTGGACATTAGCCCCCCTGATATTTTTGCAAGGGTGGACAAATGCCCCCCCGGACAAATGCCCCCCTACTCATTTTTAGCTCTACTGGCCAAGGGCCAGAAGAGCTTATGGGATGGCGTGTTGTCCGTCTTCCGTCGTCCGTCGTCCGTCCGTCGTCCGTTAACTTTTCTTCAAACGACTTCTCCTCAGAAACCGCTTGGCTAATTTTGACCAAACTTCATATGGATGATCCTTAGATGAATGCTTTTTAGACTTGTTAAAATTAGGTCTGCGCTACATCCAAGATGGCTGCCATTACCATATATGGTCGAAACCTTAAAAAATCTTCTTCTCCAGAACCGCTGGACAGATTTCAACAGTTTTTCTTTTAAATGATCGCCAACGCCTAGACTATCAAATTTGTTCAAATAAAGTCCCCGGGGTTAAAAATGGCCGTGCCCCGGGGGTCCAAAGTTTGTATATTGAGGTTTTGCATGTTTTTCATATAGACATATAGGATTTTTTTTTTAAAAAATCTTCTTCTCTAAAACCACAAGGCACAGAGCTCTCATGTATTACATGTAGCATCAGCTTATGGTCCTCTACTAAGTTTGTTCAAATGGTGACCCTGGGGTCAAATTGTCCCCGCCCCGGGGGTCACAGTTTTACATAGACTTATATAGGATTTTTTTTTTAAAAATCTTCTTCTCGGAAACTACAACAGCCAGAGGTTTGATATTTTGCATTTACTATACGCTTATGGTCCTTTACCAAGTTTGTTCAAATGGTGACCCTCGGGTCACATTTGGCCCCGCCCCGAGGGTCACATGTTTTACATTGACATGTATAGGGAAAAACTTAAAAAATCTTCTTCTCTGAAACTGCAAGAGCCAGAGGTTTAATATTTTGCATTTGCTATAAGCTTGTGGTCCTCTACCAAGTTTGTTCAAATGGTGACCCAGGGGTCACATTTGGCCCCACCCCGGGGGTCACAGTTTTTCATAGGCTTGTATATGGAAAAACTGAAGAAAAAAAATCTTCTCAGGAACCACATGGCACAGAGCTCTGATGTATTACATGTAGCATCAGCTTATGGTCCTCTACTAAGTTTGTTCAAATGCTGACCCTGGGATCACATTTGGCCCCGCCCCAAGGGTCACATGTTTTACATAGACATGAATAGGAAAAAACTTAAAAAATCTTCTTCTCTGAAACTGCAAGAGCCAAAGGTTTAATATTTTGCTGTTGCTATAAGCTTATGGTCCTTTACTAAGTTTATTC
Source organism: Cyrtodaria siliqua (assembly GCA_037043455.1). Classification (NCBI taxonomy): domain Eukaryota; kingdom Metazoa; phylum Mollusca; class Bivalvia; order Adapedonta; family Hiatellidae; genus Cyrtodaria; species Cyrtodaria siliqua. The sequence continues at coordinate 73,223 of JAWPHD010009784.1, read as the reverse complement.
AAATGGTGACCCTTGGGTCACATTTGGCCCCGGCCCAAGGGTCACATGTTATACATTGACATGTATAGGGAAAAACTTAAAAAATCTTCTTCTCTGAAACTGCAAGAGCCAGAGGTTTAATATTTTGCTGATGCTATAAGCTTATGGCCCTTTACCACGTTTGTTCAAATGGTGACCCTGGGGTCACATTTGACCCCGCCCCAAGGGTCATATATTTTACATAGACATGTACAGGGAAAAACTTAAAAAATCTTCTTCTGTGGAACTGCAAGAGCCAGAGGTTTAATATTTTGCATTTGCTATAAGCTTATGGTCTTCTACCAAGTTTGTCCAAATAGTGACCCATTGGTCATATTTGGCCCCACCCTGGGGGTTTGGTCACATTTGGCCCCACCATGGGGGTCACAGTTTTACTAAGGCTTGTATAGGGAAAAACTGAAAAAAATCTTCTTCTCTGCAACAGAGCTCACATGTATTATGTAGCATCAGCTTATGGTCCTCTACCAAGTTTGTTCAAATGGTGACCCTGGTGTCAAATTTGGACGCGCCCCGTGGGGTAACAGTTTTAAAAAAAAAAAAAAAAAATGAAATTTTTTCTTTTTTCTTTTTTCTTTTTTCTTTTTTTTTTTTCAATTTCATTTTTTTCTTTTTTCTTTTTTTTTTTTTTTCAATTTCATTTTTTTCTTCTTTTTTTTTTTTTTTAAATTTTTTTCTTTTTTTTTTTTTTCTTTTTTTTTTTTTTTAATTTTTAATTTTTAATTTTTTTTTTTTGTTTCTATTTTTTTTTCTTTTTTTTTTAATTTTTTCTTTTTTTGATAGATTTGAATTTTTTGTTTTAGTTTTTTTTTAATTTTTTTTTCATTATCTTTTTAATTACTTGACACTTACTTTAAAATTTCTTGTCTGCGCTACTCATCTTAAATGCCTTGTTGAAGCATCGGTAAGATGTCTAGTTGTGCATATCACGCTTTTGTTCCAGTTCGCAGATTTTTGACTGAGTTATGGCCCTTTGACATTTTTATTTTAAATTTCTTGTTGGCGCTACTCCTCTTAAACGTCTTGTTGGATTTCTACGAAATTTGGCAGGAAGCCTCAATATGATGTCTAGTTGTGCAAAGCGCAGTATATCAATGAAATCTTGGACAATTTCGAAAACCAGCTTGATCTTGTCAGTAATAACAGAGTTATGGCCCTTGATTTGTTGAAAAATGCTATATTAAATTTTCCTTTGTTAAATCTATAGGAGAAGAGAGCTATATCTAGCTATATCGATCTAAATCTATAAGAGCTGTTTTAGCCAGTAGAGCGTCCACAGGCCCTCTTGGGCCTCTTGTTGTAGTAAAACAAGCAGTATTTTCATCATTTTATTAAACATGTCCAGATAAGGAAAACAGCAAAACAATATATATATATGCAGCACAATATAACATGTAATATGTATTTACAGTTACCTTAAAACTAATTAAATTCATACAAAAGAATAATCACATAATTCACAGGTAATTCCCAGTTTGTAAGTATTCAGAGCTATAAAACAAACAAAGTGTGATCAACAAAAACAGATTAATTACATGCACACAATTATAGGAAGTATATGTTTGCAATCAAGTTTTAAAAGTGTGACCTTTAATTTGATAATTAGAGATAATTGATTGAGTCCTACATCAATCAACCAAATAAAAAACTCATTATCAAATAAATATTTACATTTTCTGTTGATGTTCTTAAATGTTATAGCACATAATATATTTTCATATAAAAACATCATGTAATAATTAACACATTTGATCTAATATAATCATTTACATTTATAATACAAAGTTGATTTTCACTGCGATACTGTCATACTAGCACACTTGAACAGTTTTAGTTGAGTCTGATACACTGTCCCATGGTGTACAGGAAATCTGCGAGTGACTTCTGTTCACTGACAAACTGCTGGCACAGGGTCTTCAGGCGTTTCTGATGAACCACGGTGTTCTTCCTCCTCTGCTTTGGTGCTGGTTGTCCCTGCTGATTGTTGTAGACCTCTGTCTCTACGAGCGCGGCGTCCTTCTTCAAACACTCTATCACAGTCCACAGTGACGGGTTGTTATGTCCAACTAGATGTTTGAACCCGTTGTTCCACGACTCACAAATGTTGTTGGTGCGGTGCTGGTCTGTCATCGTCGCTTCGTGGACATTTCATGTTTGAGGTGCAAATCTTGGAGCCGTTCGTCGGAATCGCATGGTGCCTTCTTCACTCATCACTGCACGATACTGTCCAGACACATAGGTACCGTCGAAGTACTCGATTAAAACAACAAATGTGTAAAAACAACAAATTAATTGACAATTAACAGTCAGTATAATTGACAATTAACAGTTTAGACAATTAACAGCTAATTAAAGAATTTCAATAAGACAACATCATGCTCAATTGGTCAATTAACAGTCAGTATAATAACTGTTTACATTTAGACAATTAACAGCTACTTAAAGAATTCCAATAAGACAACATCATGCTCAATTGGTTATTAAAATTTCTCTTAAATTTACTTAAAGAATTATGAAAATAACATTTTGCAAAAGACAGAGCTTGTTTTATTAAGAGTTGTCCCTATACAAAAATGAGTAGGGGGGCATTTGTCCGGGGGGGTGCATTTGTCCACGCTAATGTCCACCTTGTAAAAAGTTCAGGGGGGCATTTGTCCACCCTTGCAAAAACGTGAGGGGGCATTCGTCCACCTATACAAAAATGAGCAGGAGGGCAGATGTCCGGGGGGGCATTTGTCCGTATACCCCCTTCGAATCATTTGTTTACATATTGCTTTTTTGCTTTTGTTACTCAGAATTATTCTAAAGTTTAAGGTTTCAACTAAATTGTCAAATTTTGTGTTTGCGTATGTTTGTGTTTTCTTTTTTACTTTACAACACAAACAAACAATTGACTGAAAAAAAACGTCTTTATTCATGGAAAGATAACTCGTAATTTTATTTACGCTGGCTGTGATCGATATTGATACATTTTCCATTCGAGAACGGCGTTAAGCTTTTACCTGACGGTATGTTTTCGTATTAACTGAACGGATATAAATACATGGACAAGATTGCAGTACCTATTAATTATACATTATTTCAACACAGTTAAACTGAGTTTAACATAAACATCAAACCTTTCTATAATTTAAAATGCTTGCTTGACAATTTTGTCACGCATAGATTTTTTCTGAATATGTTCAAATAGTAAATAAACCTATTCTACATCTACACACCAGTGACAAGCAGTCTTCGAATTAACCCATTAGCCCCTAGTCCAGGGCTAGTAAACTGTCATTCGGGCTAGTGATTTATTTAAATTTATATAGTCGGGCTTAAGGTAAATGTACGGGTTTTCATGGAGTATATATAAGAATTCGGGCTAGTGACATGAAAATTTTAATTCAAAGACTAGACAAGTACGGACCAGTTTGACAATAGAACCATGAATTCTGAATACGGCGATTGGCAAAAGTTTAAACGCTATGTATTTATGTTTCGCTACGCACTGAAATAAATATTTTGTGTTTTTCTCACATTTGTTTACTTTTTTAATACGCGCAGAACAAAAACTTCTGCATTTTTTGGCTCATATATATCTGTACATTACGCAGATACGCAGCTTATCCTAAGAGCTCTGAATACCATATTTCTAAAATGCTCTAAAAGCACAACCTTTCTTTTGTGGTAAAAAAATAAATGTACCAGTGTATTTTGTTAACAATCTTTCAGTCATATCACCAGTGTGTAATTATAATTACATCATGCTGGGAAGACTTGTCCTTAGCATTACTCTTATAATGCTGAACGACAAGACTCAAGTAATAGTTGAACTGAATTGAATTGGGGTTTTAAGGCGCACCAACACATGAAAAGGTTATATGGCGCCTAAAAGGCATGAACATGCCAGGCTCATCTTCCATGTACATCGAGATAAAATATGGAAAATGGGCCTAGAACTTTCTCACCCTGAACACCAGTACCATATATATATGAAGTATGACTTGGGCGAGGATTGAACCCACAACCTCATGCATGCGAGGCGTACATTCTACCACTATGCCACCGTGGTGGTTTCCTAAGAAAGTGACCGTTAAACTTGTTACACACACATTTGCTTTTTTTCAAGAAGTCAAGCTAAACCACATTTGTATGTCACTTTAGTTTAAAGGGACACATGGCAATCTTGATTTAAAAACTTGCAGTATAATCCCCATAATTTTTTCTACATAATTTGCATTTGTTTAATCATTAATATTAAAAATATAGAACGGTAAATTCAGTTCTAAATTGCACTTTTCATCATGTTCATAGTGAAGTGTCATTTTATTGACTATAAAATAAAAAAATAAACCTGTAAGTCATCAAGTTTTAAAGGCACAGTTCAACAAAACCACTTTAATACATAAAAAACCCACCAAATAATGCATTTTTTTGGGCTGTCAGGCCTTTTTCTACTATTCTCACGGGTCCGACTATCGACCCATTCCCAATGCCAAATATAGTTGTTTTTTTCCCAATTCTGAAATAAAATTCCCCTTCCTAGTCCACAGGACGAGGACGAATTTAAGAAGGAATTAAAGATTACAAAATCAAATTTACAGTATGTGCGTGAAACGTAAGAAAAACAGCTGAAATATTACCAGGACGCTCTCAAATTGAAACCGGAAATAATAAATATCAACAGTCATGACGTCACGCGGTTTAGTCTAATATATTTCCCAATCACGGAACGCGTTCGTTTTGGGGTTGTTTATAATAACAGGACGTGGAACTACAACGTTTTGTGAATAAATTCAAGCTATTGATGTTTATTTAACGTTGATGATTAACAGTGAACACTGTTATAGTTTTTGGATTAATTTTTATGTGTTATATAGAAATAAAGAACACGGTTGTAGTTTCAATGATTTATTGCAAAATATTTACAAAGTCAGGTCAAATATAGAAATGTTTACAAGGAAATACTATAAAATTAACAATATTTAAATCATGTATCGAAACCAGGCAATTAAAACAACCTGATATTTATGTACAACTAACTTATGAAAATTCCCAATTTGAGGCGTAAAGCGATTAAATTTCTTCCCAATTGGGCAAAATTTACGGCATAAATTTTCCCAATTTGTCCAGGGTCTTTTTCCCAAAATGGGCGGAAAAAGGCCTGGCTGTTTTTATAGCCATTCATGATTGGGCTATATTCCCAATGCCAAAACATATATTTTCCCCAAAAGTTTCCAATTGAAAAAAAAGGGTTAGTGTGACAAGTACTGAGAATAAAACTTTTTTAAAATTCCCAATTGTAACGGTATGGGTTATCTCCCTTAAGTATAGAAAAAACCCTGTAATGGCAAAATTACACAACAAAACCGTTCATCAAAACTCTATCCAGCTGTTTAGGTCATATATAACAATCATCAGTCAATATATATGTGCCAAATAAAAGTATATGATTTTCATGGGTTCTTAAAATAAGCGTGATTGAATATGCATAAAACTTAGTTTGACGGTCCAGTTTTGGGTTTTTAGTCAAAGTTTACATAGTTTGGATTCTCAAAATTGTAAGTTATATATATATATATATATATACAAATAATATTATATAAATCGCCATCAGTAGGTTTAGAAATGGCGTACATATTGTAATGTAAGATTTGACTGATGTTGACGGGATAGCTACTTTAAACTAGAGCTACAAATTAATGACATCATTTATTTTGAACAAAGTTGAAACCGTAATGCATGATTTACAAATTGCAATACGGGTCTGGAGGCTATATCGTAACAATACTGCAGTGCTCTAGATAAGCTTTCATCACGCATGAAAAATTTACATTTACTAATGCGTATTCTTAAAACAAGTTTTGAAAAAAACATTAATGTAAAATGTTTACTCTTAGTTGTTACCAAAAAACATAACATATTTCCTCGTCTGCTTTATATATATATATTCATTAAAGCTGTCTGTCTTTTTTAAATGGCATTAATTTGTGTCAAACAGCCGACTTCTTTTTTTTCCTTGCAAGCATCGACTAGTAATTGCTAGAGGTCACTTGATTGTCATTCAATACCTAACATCAGTAAGTATTGAGTATGGATGCATAGATTTTTCTACTGAAGTTTCAAGTGTGTATGCAGGTATTTGGTTCTCGATACTTAAAGACGATTTTTTAATGCATTCTTGTACTCGTTTATTTTATTTTTAATGTTTTTGATAGTGATGTACCGATTAATCGATTGAAACCGATCATCAGTTTTAATACTTAGGCATTTGATTATGATGATCGATTATGAAAGTATATAAACGACCAACGGCTAAATGTAAAATTTCACTTTGATTAATTTTAAAAATTAAAATAAACCTATGCAGGAAACAACAGATTGAAAATAAACCTGTTAAAATGAGCATGTACACAAATAAACACATTTATATTTGAGTTAGAATTACTTCACTGATTAAAAGAAAATTACAATGGCATTATAAACTAGACAGGAATGAATACATTCAAAAACTTGTTTTAAGTTCAAGGCCTGAAATACAGATTTAAACTTTATGCTGACTAGCGGATTATAACCAATGACTGATCGGTTACATCCAACCAATTGTAACCTGGATGATCGATTGTAAATTTCAACTGATTGCACATCACTAGTTTTTGATGATTTATTTGTTTGTTTGTATGATGTTTTACGTCATATTCAACACATGTAAGCTTATATATGACAGTTGATTTATTTGTGGTGAAGGCATATCACATGTGGTGAAGGCATATCACCCACTTTTTTTGGGGTAGAACTATGCACCACCCGCCATCCATAAGAGAGTTTTTGATGAAAAATATTCGTAATTTCGCAGATACGCGTCTTATCTGGACTAGGCTAGCGCTAGGAATTTAAAGCTTTTAGCCCTAAACATTTCTTTAGCCAGATTAGAATTTCTTTAGCCAGACTTTTGCCGAGATATTTTGTAACTTTAATTGAAGGCGCTAAAACCGTGTTTGCATACACATCAAAAGTAAGTTATAAGAGTATGCTTTAAACAAACCGTGTCACACTTCGTGCACTTGCTGTTTTGATCATATATTATGGCCATAAGAGGGCGCCACATTATTTGATATTTACCCAGCTCAATAACGCAATTAAATATATGGATATTGTGTGCGTGAGGTGGGGACACAAACAAGTTGATTGACAGCGAGAGGCGGAACAGTGGGCGGCATCTATCGCACACAATTTGACAACGGTTTTCAATAAACACTGCGATAATTATTTAGTTAACTCCATTAGGGACGAATTTCAATCTGGTGGGGGTGTATGTAACCGGGTACAGGTATATGGTGAAATATCGATTCCTAACCCTATGTCCTCGATAGCTCAGTGGTTAGAGTGCTGGTATGGTAAAACAGAGGCCCTGGGTTCGAGTCCCGGTTGAGGAATGATTTTTTCATTACCTGTTATATATGGATTCGCCAGATCGCCAAAGTCTGGTGCATTTGCTATGTATTTCGAAAGATTTTCATTCGACAGTTCGGGTTTCGTTTTGCCTATGGTGATTTGGCGAATGGTTAACGCGAGCCTAGGTGGAGTACTGCCAATACGTGTACATAGGCAATGGAAAATAACTTATTTCAAAGATGATTTTTAGAACTCACTGTTAACTGAATTAAAATTCCCTTTACATTTACATGTGACTTGCTACAATCTGACTCACTTGTCCTAGATAATCTTGAGATTCTACATGTTGAGCTCTGACAACAGACTGCATGAAAGTTGGTTGAGAGAGAGGGCAGGGTACATGGTCATGACATTTCATTCCTGTCAAGTTTATATTGTTTTTACAAAGTGTTCACTTTGATGTAATTTTTTATATGTGAAAAGAGTCTAATTGTGTCATTACGCATCGCTACAGTTAAAAAAACAAAACATCCTCACTTTTTGAAGGGCGTTTCCTAAAGGCATTTTTTTTACAACGGATTATTCTAAATGTATACATGTTATAAAATACAACACTTACCATTCTGGGGTTTTACTATCATAAACACCGTCGCCACCGTTCAACTTCAACGCATCAAGTTCTAACGTCATGAACTTGATGAAGGATTGAATGCGCCGGGCAAAACTTCATCAGAAATCCTCAAAAGTACTTTTCCTGGAAACTCCGTCTCAGCTTACTAACTAAGTAATGCATCATCCATTGCCCCAACTCTCTAGCCAAATGTTAACACATCCAATAATTGTTCTGGCCATGTTATTAAATCCAGTTTATTTGATTTCTGAATGAAAATCCCGAACAAAAGAATGGCCGCCATGTTGTACTTCTTTCATTTATGTCGATTTATACGCGTGATGCGGTTATATGTATCCTATAAGGGATACAATTATTTTGCTTAAAAACTACCATATACTATTTATACATGACCAGTGTTGTGCAATAACATCAATTTGTTAATAAATCGACACCTGTAAAGCATATCTCTTGTCAGGGAGCAAAAGAAAACAGTAATCACGATGGGACTATTTTCGCGGAATCCGCATCACAACATACCCCGTCAAACCCTAGCTTTATACTGAAACCGCGGGTCAGACCGGGTAGGATAATTAATAGGTCGCAAACGTAATGAGAGGCATTGCACATATTGATTTATTCCTCTATGCTTACTGGTAACATATTAACTTTACAAATATCAACTGAACATTCAACATTGAACATTTATTTGAGCCCTTTTAAGAGTACACACGTTATGGTTGGGACATAAAATACCACATAGTCATTTAGACGAGAAATCTGTAATTATTATTATTATTTTTTTTTTTTTATGAAAATATTTTATTTTTCAATTTTTCAGCAGTTACATTTTATAAATGCATGTATACAGAATTAATTGTGTATGCTCAAATAGGAATGGTTTGTATGAATCTGAAATATCCCAACCATAACGGTATTCAGTATCATGATTTATAACAAATTTACAATTTAATTATTGTGTTAATCACTGTCAATGATTAAGTGCGTTTATTCAGTTCAAATACTTTTTTAAAAACGTAATACTTCCTAAGATTCATAAACGTTAAAATTTATTTTTTGATAAGGTCTATTTGCTAAATTCTGCCATTACAACTTGTAAATGTTGGCATTTGAAAATCAGTATTTTGTGTCATTTAAGATACAGTCGAACCTCGATAGCTCGAAGTCAGCGGACCATAGGGATATGTTCGAGATATCGGTGGCTTCGAGGCATCGAGGTAACGGTAAAAACCAAAATATCTATCCGAACTTGTGTACCACCCGAAATCGGGTTACTTTTGTACGTGATGTATCGTTCTCGGTATGTTTTTAATGTTCATTCATATTTGTTTAAACCTCAAAACAGATATATAACATGTAATTGTTACACTGAAAATACAAGAAATGTGTTTGTTTTATCATTTATTTAAAGAAATATCACACTAATAGATGTTAAAATACATTCCGGAAGTCCGAATAATGAGAACAAGGTACGACTGGTTGCGGTACATTATTTAAATAGAAAATCAACCGTGTTTAATTTATCGTAATTAACGGTAAACAACAAATACAAATACAAATATAAATCTTTTATTCACTCAATTCATACATATACATGAAAACATGAGGTAATGCATAAACGAAGTTCACTAAACATAAATTTTATCTGTCTATTATCGTTTTTCAATCATAAATGTTCGCACCTTTAACAATCAACTTCAGTGTTCATTCTGGAGGGCGACATCGGCGACAAAGGCGCTTTTTCCTCCGTGACTTCGCTTTTTTTTTAGCCGATGGCGAAGTTTAAGTCGCCTTCAGATTGACCACTTCGCTTTTTTCCCACCCTCAAGCGAAGTGTAACCAGTCCATTAATTGACCTGTTGTTTATGTCTCAGGACAGGTGTTGACATCTCTGGGAAGGGATTATGCTAATTGCTTTGATCGATCACAGCAGAAAGCCCGCGGGGAGCATACTTTCCTACAACTATGATATCCCCCGAGGCAATTTTCGCACCTCGCCATTTTTAGCTCTACTGATCAGAGATCAGCAGAGCTTATGCCGTGGTGTAGCGTCCGTCGTCCGTCTGTCCGTCTGTCCGTAAACCTTTTTTTTGTAGCGACTTCTCCTCTGAAACTACTGAATGGATTTTCATGAAACTTTACAGAAATGTTGCCCATGAAGTCTAGTTGATCCTAGCAAAAATTCATGTTGATGTGAAATCCAAGATGGCTGCCATATCTAAAAATCGGTTTTTAAAAAACAAGTTTGTAGCGACTTCTTCATGAAAACTATAAGTGATATTGATATGGGACTTTTTCTAAAATGATCAGCATGACATGATGTTGGTCCTTGTCGAAAATCTTTTTGATTCGACTTTAAACATGGCTGCCAGCGGCCATCTTTGTTTACATAGAGTTATATAATGAAAACTTGTAGCAACTACTCCTCTGAAACTACTTGACGGATTTTCATGAAACTTCACAGGAATGTTGCTCTTGATGTCTAATTGATCCTAGCAAAATTTCAGGTCGGCCGGAAATTCAAGATGGCCGCCACGGCTAAAAATAATTTTTCAAAATACAAGTTGGAAGCGACTACATCTTGAAAACTATAAGTGATATTGATATGGGACTTTTTCTAAAATGATCAGCATGACATGATGTTGGTCCTTGTCAAAAATCGTTTTGATTCGACTTTAAACATGGCTGCCAGCGGCCATCTTTGTTAACATAGAGTTATATAATGAAAACTTGTAGCAACTGCTCCTCTGAAACTACTTGACTGATTTTCATGAAACTTCACAGGAATGTTGCTCTTGATGTCTAATTGATCCTAGCAAAATTTCAGGTCGGCCGGAAATTCAAGATGGCCGCCACAGCTAAAGATAAATTTTCAAAATACAAGTTTGTAGCGACAACTTCTTGAAAACTATAAGTGATATTGATATGGGACTTTTTCTTAAATGATCAGCATGACATGATGTTGGTCCTTGTCAAAAATCATTTTGATTCAACGTTAAACATGGCTGCCAGAGGCCATCTTTGTTTACATACAGTTATATAGTAAAAACTTGTAGCGACTACTTCTTTGAAACTACTTGACAGATTTTCATGAAACTTAACAGGAATATTGCTCTTAATGTCTAATTGATCCTAGCAAAATTTCAGATCGGCCAGAAATTCAAGATGGCCGCCACAGCTAAAAATAGATTTTTAAAAAAGAAGTTTGTAGCGACTACGTCTTGAAAACTATAAGTGATATTGATATGGGACTTTTTGTAAAATGATCAGCATGACATGATGGTTATAAGAGTCAAACATTATTTTGATTCGTCGTTAAACATGGCTGCCAGTAGCCATCTTTGTTTACATAGAGTTATATAATGAATACTTGTAGCGACTATTCCTCTGAAACTACATGACGGATTTTCATGAAACTTCACAGGAATGTTGCTCTTGATGTCTTATTGATCCTAGCAAAATTTCAGGTCGCCCGGAAATTCAAGATGGCTGCCATGGCTAAAAATAGATTTTCAAAATACAAGTTTGTAGCGACTACTACTTGAAAACTATAAGTGATATTGATATTGGACTTTTTGTAAAATGATCAGCATGACATGATGTTGGTCCTTGTCAAAAATTGTTTAAATTCAACGTTAAACATGGCTGCCAGCAGCCATCTTTGTTAACATAGAGTTATATAGTACAAACTTGTAGCGACTAATCCTTTGAAACTACTTGGCAGATTTTCATGAAACTTTACAGGAATGTTGCTCTTAATGTTTAATTGATCCTAGCAAAATTTCAGATCGGCCAGAAATTCAGGATGGCCGCCACAGCTAAAATTAGATTTTTTAAAAAAGAAGTTTGTAGCGACTACGTCTTGAAAACTATAAGTGATATTGATATGGGACTTTTTGTAAAATGATCAGCATGACATGATGGTTATCAGAGTCAAACATTATTTTGATTCGACGTTAATCATGGATGTCAGCGGCCATCTTTGTTTACATAGAGTTATATAATGAAAACTTGTAGCGACTATTCCTGTGATTTTCATGAAACTTCACAGAAATGTTGCTCTTGATGGCTAATTGATCCTAGTAAAATTTCAGGTCGGCCGGAAATTCAAGATGGCCGCCACGGCTAAAAATAATTTTTCAAAAAACAAGTCTGTAGCGACTACTTTCTGAAATCAAAATCAATCAGTAGAGCTTCAAGGTCGTTGACCTCTTGTTTGTTTACAAATTAGACTGTGCAGGGAATACACACGCCTTATCCAATGAGATTGCGTATAGCTGAACAATTGACCAATCGTAGGTTCCGTTACAGTTAGACAAGTGCGTGTTAAAAACGTGATCGAAACGAAACAACAATCTGAAGTTAATTGACCTGAGGTGATTAAATGATACCACCGAATAATGATTAGCGTTGTGTTTTCTTAATTGTTTGATAAAACGGACCTTTTGGCATTCCAAACAAACAAATGCATGAAAAAGAGTTAATAATAGATGATATTTCTACTGAATTTTCGGCAATATTTTACTTCCGGAAAAGTGCGGTGTCATAGTAGTTCGGATAGGTACATAACGCCCCCTTAGAGGTAAAAGGTGCTATGTGCACTTTTCATTATTTTGAGAAAATCGCGTTTAAAGGTTTAAGGACTTGTGAAAAATCAGGATTTTAATTCTAAAAAACGAAACTAAGCACATATTTGGGATTATATTTCTACTATTTATTAATCATATTTTCACCAATAATAAACCAATAGTTAATCATTATAATCAATTTTGTATATAGCACCTTTTTCCACGGACCAATTTTCAAAGAAAAATTGGAGTAAAAGGTGCTATTTGACACATAGCCCCTTTTTCTGCAAACAAAATGTGTGAAAACATTTTATTCTTGAAGCAAAAAAGGTGCCATGTACTTCATAAAATTCAAATTCGTGATCTGTTTTTTAACCTTTCTGATAGGAAATGGCTATGAAACAATACCCCTGCATAATATGTTCTATTTTGACTACGATTTCGACATACTTCTTATTTACACTCCACCGTCTACAGTTTTTATCATTTACTAGGAGTCGTCTTCATCTCAGCCAACTGGTATTGTGTCTTTTGTTTTGGCATGGTCGCCAAAGACATAAAATACCCATGAAAGTCATCGGGTATTATTCCCGTCATACACAGGCTGATTAAGTCTGCCTTCTTCTGTGTTGAAATAGGCAAATTGGAACAATAGCATAAGTCCATTTCTGCATCTGTCGTTTGCCAATGCTGAGGGCGCCCTTTTTTCCGTAAAGAAGCAGAATGCTGTGTTTTGATTTCCATGAAGTTTTCGCTGTAGAAGGTGTAGTTGAGAAACAGTGACTTTGGTTCATTTTGGCGAACTTGAATCCAGCGCACATTGAGCCAGTTCACCTTTATTCCCAGAGTAGTCATTTGAAGGTTGAGGCAGTTCTTTGTAACAAATGCTTTGAAGTCAATTATATGGTCATATTTCAGAGGGATGGTAATATATGGATTTGTTTTCCGGGACATACAAGTCATAGTACTCCATTGTGATGGAACAAAAATGGACGTCTTCCTTTTCGAAGTTTCAATTGCTGAATGTACCGAGTCACATTCCATTTGGCTATGGCCGGACTGAAGGAATTTGTGATTTAAAGTCTTAAGTTGGGGTATCTTTAAAACAGTATACAGGTAGGAAGCAGCTACAAACTGGTTAATATTTTGTCCCCCGCACGTATCAGATGTTACCTCTTCTATTGGCGCAGAAGAGCAGACAGACTGAGTGTTTTTCATTAAACATGTGACAATTTCACATGCCCCTCGATTTCCTTTCGTTTCATCCCAGAGATGACAAGTTGCATGTTTGTCCCCTAAAGAGTAAATTGTTAGATTATAGCAACACAACTTTCTTGAATAATACAATTCGCTGACAAAGGAACATGGCGTTGTGAGTACTGCCTGTAGGTCAAAAGTTACCACATAGTGCTTATTGAGTGTTTGCGACTGTATTTTATCTCGCTCCTTTTCTTCTCTTGCTTTGACTTTTCGTTCTTGGTGAATTGTGTATTCATGTTGGAGTTTGTCAGTCATGGTGCCCGACTTCTGATGTCTTGAATAATTTGCACATAAAGAACACTGGTCTTTCTTTGGTTTTGAAAAAAGACAAATTAAAGTCTTCACAGAAGACCTGACGATATTTGCCTTGTTTTACAGGTTCAATTCCTTTCTTTTTGCACGAGTCTGCATAGAGGATCCACATCATTTTTATATTCAAGTCTTGGGCTAAATACTGCTTTTTTGTATTTTTTCTGGCATAGTGGGATTCCATTTTTGGAAAGGAATTGATATGTTCACGAACAAGGTTTATGCTTTCATCACTGATTTTTGAAGACTGTGTTTTACGGCCTCGCATATCAACACCGCAAAATGTCCCATGCTATTTTCTACATAATGTATAGGAAACCGTTTTCTTTCCGATATCTAGTGTTTTCAGAAAAAAATCTTTGCAAACACGTTCACAGCGTATTTCCAACGCCTAGGAAATACTTGAAGGAAGTCTGCCTGTTCCCTGTCTTTTTTCGACTTGGTGTTGCTTTCGAAACCATGTCACATATAAAACACCTCTGCCTTTCATAGCTTGGGAGAGCACAGTAATGATCAAACATTGCTTTTCGTTCATCTTCATTAAATTTTGTGCTACACTTAAACCTGCATTTTGCACAATTGTGTGGTTTAAGCTCTTTTTCTGCAACAGTTTTTCCTGTTTTTGAGGTGTATGGTTTGCCTTCACATCTTAGTTTCTTACGGCTGTTAGATTTCCATTGCATTTCATTTCTTTTTTTCTTTCTGCTTGATGTTTTTTAGTAGGACTCTGGTAATCAGCACTTTTGTGTGGGGTTGAACGAGCAAGCAACGTGTTCTCGTTTAATTCTGTATGTTCGGATGTACTTTTTTGTGGAGTTGAATATTGTAGTAGGTCCAAGTCATCTTGGGGAAATGTTTGTCTGACTGGTGAACTCTCCGTTATTGGTTGTGTTGCCTCATAATGTTCTTCGTTGCTAATAGCTAGGTAGGCTATTTCAATGCATAGGTGACTATCCCTTTGTTCTGCCTCGTCAGAAGGCTTTACATCAACGACGGGTGTTACCAGTGAATTGGAGTATATGCGTAGTGTACAATTAAACTTGTCAGCAACTGCTAAAGGCATACAATCAGCAATCTTAGCATTCCATCCCCCACTTCTACGCAGAAGCTCAATATCTTCTTTAAATTTTTCAGTCTGATCTGCTTCCTCTGATTACACACTTATAAACTTACTGTATCTTGCAATGTTTTCCATCATTAAGTCACACACTGAATTTCTAAATGCATCAATGTCTGACAAAATTGAATCATTCAGTTTTACACATTTAGCAATTGATGCGAAAAAGAAATTTCCGTCAGCACGGACAGGCGCACGTTTCAGATTACTGGCAAGTAGTTGATTCAGCCGATTGATATGTATATGACGGATATGATCTTTGACAGATTGCATCTTTCTACTCAAAACTTTGGCCTTTTCGGTTCCATCAATGTTCTTCTTCTTTTTAGCCTTCAGTAAGTTGATTTTGTCCCTAAGTTTTGTAAACAAGGCATTTCCTTTTCTCTGACACATCTTCCTTTCATGTATCGATAGATGCCTTGTATGCTGCTTACTGTTTATTCCAGGCTGTATTTCTATTTATTGTGCTCTTTGTAGATAGTTTCTGTTTGACAATATCTAAGTTTTCAGAATCACTTGTGTTAATTGAATCCTTATCTGGATTATATGATTCATCATCCATGCTATCGTCTAATCCAGTACTTTCTTCTTCAATAAGTTTCCTTTTAACAGCTACATTTTTCCGAACCATTTTCTTCCTTTTTTTTAAGTCAGCGAGTGGAATGTTTTCATCTGAAGAACTTGTATTATAGGACGGCTGTTCCTCAGGTTCCGTAACAATTTTAACAGCCGTATACATTTTTTCACCAGGAGAGGTATGAATTATTCAATCTGAAAATGAATAAAAAATGGCTTAAAGCATATTAAACAGATCAGGGAAACTTGCAGTATTCAGTTTGAGAACTTATTCTAAGTGATAACAAAATATAGTATTAAGACGTATGCAAAAAGAAGAACGCTTTGTAGCACTACGGGGTCATATGCTATGCTTGGTACATTTAATAACAAGGTCCGGACTTCGCGTTGTGATTTCCATAATTTATTAGTACATATAAAACAGTCCGAATAATTACATATTCATAATCCTGTTATATATATAAACATATCCGTTTAGTATAGTGGTTTTTAGTACGTCCTTTTGTTAACTTCTTAATAGTCCCTATTATTAAATGTCTTAGGTTCACAAAGTATAATAGTATTTAGAAACTTTCAAATGTTCAAATCTTCTTATTAGTATGTAACGATGACTGCACTAATATACTGGTTTACATAGTATAGTTTAACTTATCCCACACCTTGTCTTAGACTGTGGGAATCCATCTTACAAGATAGACTGACACTCCACTCTTTAACCACCAGCCCCAGACTCTGTGCTCTCTCTCCGTGCGCTCAGTATTATACTTGAAGCTATATTGCTTTTCGGCAGTTAGTCATGCCTCACATATGGACATTGACCTGTGTAGCTACAGGTTAATGCCATGGTGATTACCTCATTGTATGCATAAATTACCCACAAGACCTTTCAGCGAATGGTCTCCACTAATATGGCAAATACCTCTTAATTCAGAGAATCCATAGTTTAGAACAGGTAAACAAAACAGCTGTTCCGATGATTTCCTGTACGAAAATATCCGCTCTGAATCCACACGGAATCCGTACGGTTATTACAACAACATTCCAGGCGTAATATGCAAATGATTCAAAGCATGATATAGAGGCGTAATTCTATTTATAGCTACTTTCTGAGCGGAATTTCGGCGAATTATTTAAATGAGTACTAAAAATCCAGGCGGAATTTCTAGAAATCCAGGCGGAATATGCAAATGAGACGGAAAAAAATATACACACTTTATAAAAACCCGGGCGGATATTCAAAATATCCGTACGGACTTTCAAAATATCCGTACGGATTTTCAAAATATCCGTACGGGTTATTCAAAATATCCGTACGGATTTTCAAAATATACGTACGGATTTTCAAAATATCCGTACGGATTTTTCATAATATCCGTACGGACATTAAAAAAATCCATACGGACATTAAAAAAATCCGTACGGACTTTCTAAATATCCGTATTTTTCCACATTTTCTGTATGGACTTGTCTGATGTGAATCTTCATTGTCTTATCTCCTTCTGAGGTTGCTGTCCAAAAATAACATGTTAAAAAATATTCATATTTATATTCATATTTTTTATTTATTTTTTAATAAAATAAATTCACAGCAACATATTTGACACTGGGTTATACAAAGTTTTCTTGATAATTTGTGTTTAAAATAAATTATTCTTTCAGAAAAAATTATATTTAAAATTAATCAGAATGTTCTTTCAGGTTGAATGGGAACTGAAATATTATTTGAAACATATATCTCGTTTAAAATCATTAAAATTAAAAACAATTAAAAAAACACTACAAATAATGTACTTATAGGGCATATATAACCATATGAAAGAATCCTAAATCTTGGTTCCCTGTAATGTGTTCATCCTGTGTTTCTTGGTCCATGCTAAGGTCTGACATATTCTGAAAGAAAATATAGAGATCATCATTTGCATATTCCTATTTACTTTAAGACTAAGAATAAAAGGCAGATCTAGAATTTGAAGGTGGATAAAATATGACAATTAGCCAAGTGCTACAATTCTATCCTAAATGTGTAATGTACCCAATCTACTTTTTCAATAGATTTCTTAAACAGGAGAGCCGAATCATCAAATAAGACTAGTCGCTCTTATTATTGATTTCAATTTGAAACAGTAATTGGTTCAACTGCAATTTCGAAATGTATATACTATTATTCTAACCAAAGATACATGGGAAACTTACTTTTGCATGCTAAATATGGAACATGTTTCATCCAAGACCTCATCTCCTGGTTTGTCTGGTACCAGCCTGTCATGGCCCCTAACGAAAGCAGTCTCTTTCAGTTCTAAAATAGTAGTTTTAACCATTATGTGTCTGTTTTAACAAAATTAATTTAAACAACATTGTTTTTTAGTAATAATAACAGCAGTAGTAGTAGAAGTAATAACAGCAGTAGTAGTAGAAGAAGTAGTGCATGTATTAGTAACAGCAATAGTAGTAGTAGCAGCAGTAGTAGTAGTAGTAGTAACAGCAGTAGTAGTAGAAGTAGTACATGTATTAGTAACAGCAGTAGCAGCAACAACAACATCAGTAGTAGTAGAAGTAGTAGTAGTAGAGCAGCAGCAGTTGCTGTTGTAGTAGTAGTAATAATGGTAGTAGTAGTTGTAGCAGCAGCAGTAGAAGTAGTAAATAAGTCCAAGGTATACCGATATTTTTCCAATTATGAAAAGACTGGAAAACACTGGACTTTTTTTTTCTGGTCAAGAATTCAAGTCCAAGCTTTTCCAAGCTTTTCCGAAGTATGCTGATGTACAGAGAGGAGAAGTCCAAAGAAATCCAATGTTTATGCACAGGGAAAAACATTGGATTTTGATGGATTAAAAATCCAATGTTTTCCAAACTTTCTCCAAAAAACAATCTTGAGAATTTCATGGAATATCTAGGAGTTTTCATTCCAAGGAAATCCAATGTCTTTCCAAGAGAGAAAACATCGAACTTCCTTTGAATTCTAAAGAATTCTTAGGAATGAAAAAATGCTTGGATTTATTTCTGCAGGGGCGTACTCCCTTTAAACAGCAAATTGAAGTTTTATTTTCTTAGTTTTTTTCTAGCATATGTAATTTGTTCGGTAAAGCCTTTATTTAGTACACTATTGTCTGGTTCGCGAGGATACATTTTGGGGAGCATCCATTAATACATTAGAAAAACATCTAAAAATAACCTGTTTGGCACAAAACAACGAAGTCCACAAATTTCGCTCCGCAAATATCAAAGTCCGAAAATTACGCCTCTTCACATTTTCTAAGTTAATTTTTTACAAATTCCGCTCTGCAAATATCTAAGTCCGAAAATTACGCCTCTTGACATTTTCTAAGTTAATTTTTTCCTATTTAGTTAGAGTTAAAGTATGAAAAGTACGTATGGAATATAATCCGTACGTACTTCTAACACATGGATTTTTATCCAAGCGGATATTTTAAACATTCCGTACGGAATTTCTTCAATAATCCGCACGGACTTTTTTAAAATTACGTGTCCGTGTCGTTTCCGTACGGAAATGTTCAAATCCGTGCCGATTCCGTACGGAATCCGTCTGTATTCCAACTGGATTCCGTTTGGAATTTCCGTACATGCAACCAACAACTATCGGACAGTATTAGAAAACTCCCATTGCATGATCAGTTATAAGAGGGGTGTATTTGAATACAAGTGTGTTACATTTGTAACTGTTAGGTTAAATACAGTGGCAAGGCTGTAGTGTTACAGCTTAACATAAAATTTAATGCTATGTGTATTTAAGTAAACAATTTGCTTTTATCAATGACATATTATACGTACCATCAGTATGTTATCCTCCGCTAGCATACATCTTCATCAGACCATTCATAATTATCATCCTCATCCTAAATTCAAAAGAAATACCTATCAGTAAGTATAAGACTTAATCATAATACTCATGGTTATATGTACAATGAACGCATGTGAATTAATATGTTTGCTTTTTTCTAAATAGAAACAAATATTTATTCAAAATGAATTAAAATTTAATTAATTTAAGTTATTTCACAAAATAAAATAAAATATTGCATAAATAAATGAACAAATTTACCCTATTATTTTCATCCATGTTTTTGTTTTGTTTTAATCACACTGAAAATTCTCTGTATAAATGCAAGATTAACACAGAATAATGTCATTAGGTAATTAGAATAATTTGCTTCATACCAGAACAGGTAATGTGATATCAAATCTGTCCACTCCAATTATCCTGGTTATTAGCAATACACAAGATGTAAAAATGCTTAGAGGAATAAGGAGCTATTTGGCACTTAATAGCCCCATTTATCATGTTTTAAACCAATGCTTTTGAGTTAACAATTTGGGGGAAAAGGTGCTATTTGTCAAATGGCCCCTTTTACCGCAGTGTTGTATACACATAACTCCTTTTACCGCACACTATTTTTATGTAAAGCAGATAGCACCTTATGCTTTTTATCAATATCTCCAGATTGATTCAATATTCAATAAAGATCTTTTCTGACAAGAAACATATCATTAAAAGGAATCTAAATAAGCCAAAAAACCATTTTCTGTGAAAATGTTAGTTAGCACCTTTTACCTCTAATGGGGCGAATTAAGTTCCGATGGAGGAAAAATATTTTTTTATTAAAATTAATATTGTTTTTAGCTAATACAAATTGGGAAACAAAACACATACATTGGTCTTATAGGTCTTAATGAGGAATAAGCCTTTCAGGAAAAAGTTTGAGAATCATAATTACACCCTTCATAGAACTCCATACAAATTGATAGAAATATGAATAAATAAAGATACAAGCAATATATTTATATTAATTCTTCTCTCGGTCCTTCCTTCTATAGTTACAGTATAATAAGTAAAGAGTGCCTGTGAATCTGAATAAAATTAATAAACACATTTAATTTGAAACAGCTAGCATGCTCTTAAATAATCAAAAGTTATAACCAATAGGGTGTATACATGTATATCAGTTAATAATTAAAAATAACCGATTGCGCGCTTAATTTAAAAGATTGTGTCTCCCTCACTTCTCCTTATTTTTTGGTCACTTCTCTCTATTTTCTTTGGAGGGAGAACTTCTCCCTAAAATCCAGGCCTAGATTGAACCCTGCAACTTTAACTGTTTTCGCACTATGATCGAACTTGCTACAAACAAATACAAACGCGTCGATTACAATTAATATGGCCGACGTCGCATGGCAACGGAAAATCACCTTCGATTAAGTGAGGTTTAAATTCACACAAAAATGGATCTTCGGACCGTAAAATGTATTCGAGCCGGGGTATTCGAGAAATAATATTCGAATAATCGAGGTTAACTTACATTGAATTATATAGGAGTTGTGTCGGGACCGGAAAATGTGTTTGAGTTACCGATGGTATTCGAATCAGCGGTGTTCGAGCTATCGAGGTTCGACTGTATATAGTAAATATCCATGAGGTCAGATTAATAGAAAAATTATCTCCATTTTGATTAATAAACAAAGAATATCTGACCAATATGCTAAGTTTATTTTTACAGTAGTTTACCATTAATGTGTCCCATGAACCATAACGGTGATAATTGTCATTTTTTAGCTCGACTTTTCGAAGAATAAGAGAGCTAAAGTAAACACCCCTGGGTCGGCGTCGGCGTTGGTGTCGGCGTCGGTTTCGGCGTCCCACATCAAGGTTTGCGTGTAAGCTGTGTTTACAAGTCTATATCTCTTACATTTCTTATCCTAGCACAACCAAATTTGTTCATGGGCTTCCTTATAGCATTATCGTAAAGGCTGCATAAGCAGTTTTGGTTCCTGTAACCCATGGACTCCCATGGAACCCAAATTCTGATAGCCCTTAAAATATGTCTGTTTCACATCAAATTTTGCGTGTAAGCTGTGTTTACAAGTCTATATCTCTTACATTTCTTACCCTAGCACAACCAAATTTGGCCATTAGCTTCCTTATAGCATTATCATAAGGGCTGCTTAAGTAATTTTGATTCCTATAAACCCTGGGCTCCCACGGAACCCAAATTCTGATAGCCCTTAAAATATGTCTGTTTCACATCAAATTTTGCGTGTAAGCTGTGTTTACAGGTCTATAACTCTTACATTTCTTGTCCTAGCTGAACTAAATTTTGGAATTGGTTTCCTTATAGTATGTTGTAAAGGGTTGGATAAGTAATTTTGTCTTCTGCAAATTCTGGGCTCCCATGGAACCCAAATAGTGATGGCCTATAAAATGTGAAATAAAGGCAGATTTATGTTTGCATGTAAGCATGTATATATCTATAATTTTGGTTTGGGATTTGTTATAGCATTATGCATGTTATTACTTCACCCATATTGGGGCATGGGCTCCCTCTCCTCCCCATCACCCCCCACTACCCCGCCCCCACTCCCCTCCACATTTTTTTTTTTTATATTGTTTTTTTTTTACAGATTTCTGTCATGTTTTAGTCAATTCAAACACATCTATGTTGCAACCCCCCCCCCACTTGAAACTTTTTTTTTTTTTTTACATATTTCTGTCTTGTTTTAGTCAATTCTTACAGATATATGTTGTTGTCCCCGCCTTTCACCCCGCCCCGCCCCACCGCCTCCCCTCCCCCCCCTCCACACTTGAAATTTTTTTATTTATTTTTTTACATATTTCTTTGTTGTTTTAGTTAATTCTTACATATATGTTGCCCCCTCCCCCCCTCCCCAACCCACTCCCGCCTCTCACCCACGCTCAATCCCCCCCACCCCACCCCCACTTGAAACTATATTTTTTTTTCTTCATATTTCTGTGTTGCTTTTGTCAAGTCTTACACATATGTTGCCCCCTCACCCCCACCCCACCCCACCTCAACCCACTCCCGCCTCTCACCCCCCCGCTACCCACCCCACCCCCACTTGAAAATCTATTTTTATTTTGTTTTCATATTTCTGTGTTGTTTTAGTCGATTCTTACACATAATAATATTATATGTTGCAACCTTCCCCCCTCCCACCCACCTCTCCCCCCACTTCCCCTCCCCCACCCCCACACTTGAAACATTTTTTTTTTTTTACATGTTTCTTTGTTGTTTTAGTCAATTCTTACACATATATGTTGCACCCTCCCCCCTGCCCCCTCAACCCACTCCTGCCTCTCCCCCCCGCTCCTCCACCCCCACTTGATTTTTTTTTTCTTCTTTTTTTTTCCATATGTCTGTGTTGCTTTTGTCAATTCTTACACATATATGTTGCCCCCCCCCCCCCCCCCCCCTTACACTTGAATTTTTCATTATTTCTTTTACATATTTCTTTGTTGTTTTAATCAATTCTATTTTGGGACCCCCCCCCCCCCCCCCCCCCCCTCCCACACACACACTTGAATTTTTTTATATATATTTTTTTCATATTTCTTTGTTGTTTTAGTCAATTCTATATTGCCCTCCCCACCCCCCGCCTCTACCCCATCCCACTCAAACTTGATTTTTAGCTCTACTGGTCAAGGGCAGAGCTTATGGGATGGTGTGTTGTCCGTCGTCCGTCCGTTAACTTTTCTTCAAACGACTTCTCCTCAGAAACTGCTTGGCTAATTTTGCCCAAACTTCACATGGATGATCCTTAGATGAATGCTATTTAGATTTGTTAAAATTAGGTCAGCACTACATCCAAGATGGCTGCCATTACCATATATGGTCGAAACCTTAAAAAATCTTCTTCTCCAGAACCGCTGGACAGATTTCAACAGTTTTTCTTTTAAAATGATCGCCAACGCCTAGACTATCAAGTTTGTTCAAATAAAGTCCCCGGGGTCAAAAATGGCCGTGCCCCGGGGGTCCAAAGTTTGTATATTGAGGTTTTCATGTTTTTCATATAGACATATAGGAAAAAACTTTAAAAAATCTTCTTCTCTGAAACCACAAGGCACAGAGCTCTCATGTATTACATGTAGCATCAGCTTATGGTCCTCTGCTAAGTTTGTTCAAATGGTGACCCTGGGGTCAAATTTGTCCCCGCCCCGGGGGTCACAATTTTACATAGACTTATATAGGATTTTTAAAAAAAAAAATCTTCTTCTCGGAAACTACAGCAGCCGGAGGTTTGATATTTTGCATTTACTATAAGCTTATGGTCCTTTACCAAGTTTGTTCAAATGGTGACCCTCGGGTCACATTTGGCCCCGTCCCAAGGGTCACATGTTTTACATAGACATGTTTAGGGGAAAACTTAAAAAATCTTCTTCTCTGAAACTGCAAGAGCCAGAGGTTTAATATTTTGCATTTGCTATAAGCTTGTGGTCCTCTACCAAGTTTGTTCAAATGGTGACCCAGGGTTCACATTTGGCCCCACCCCGGGGGTCACAGTTTTACATAGGCTTGTATAGACAAAAATGAAAAAAAATCTTCTTCTCTGGAACCACATGGCACAGAGCTCTCATGTATTACATGTAGCATCAACTTATGGTCCTCTACTAAGTTTGTTCAAATGCTGACCCTGGGGTCAAATTTGTCCCCGCCCCAAGGGTCACAGTTTTACATAGACTTATATAGGATCTTTTTTTAAAAAATCTTCTTCTCGGAAACTACAAGAGCCAGAGGTTTGATATTTGACATTTATTATAAGCTTATGGTCCTTTACCAAGTTTGTTCAAATGGTGACCCTGGTGTCACATCTTGCCCCGCCCCGGGGTCACAGTTTTACATAAATGCTTGTATAGGGAAAACCTGAAAAAAATCTTCTTCTCTGGAACTGCAATAGCCAAAGGTTTAATATTTTGCATTTGCTATAAGCTTATGGTCTTTTACCAAGTTTGTTCAAATGGTGACCCTCGGGTCACATTTGACCCCGCCCCAAGGGTCACATGTTTTACATAGACATGTATAGGGAAAAACTTTAAAAAAATTCTTCTCTGAAACTGCAAGAGCCAGAGGTTTAATATTTTGCATTTGCTATTAGCTTATGGTCTTCTACCAAGTTTGTTCAAATGGTGACCCATTGGTCACATTTGGCCCCACCCTGGGGGTCACAGTTTTACTTAGGCTTGTATAGGCAAACACTGACAAAAATCTTCTTCTCTGGAACCACATGGCACAGAGCTCTCATGTATTATTTTGCATCTGATCTTAACCAAACTTTAGCAGATTTTATGGCTTTTAATTTGTTTACATTTTTTTTTTTTTTCATTTTTTTTTTAATTTTTTTTTTTTTTTTTTAAATTCTTTTTTCTTTTTTTTTCTTTTTTTTTTCTTTTTTTTCATTTTTTTTTTTTTAAATTAGTAACAGAGGAGTTATGGCTCTTGATTTAGTTAAACATGCTATATTTTGCCTCATTAATACGGTAGGGCCTTTATTTTTCAACTGATCTTTACCAAGCTTTACCAGATTCTTTAGTTATGGCCCTTGATTTAGTCAAAAAACAGTTTTTTCCCCGAAACTTCCAATAAAACATAAATGGCAGTCACTCGCTTCATTGATGTTATAAGAGCCATGTTAGCCAGTAGAGCGTTCACAGGCCCTCTTGGGCCTCTTGTATAATTATTTTTCTCCGACAGCTCTTGTTAGAACTAATTTGCCGTTTATTGTTTGTGTTGATCGTTTATTTTTTGTGTTGATCGATGTGAGGGAAGTAATTTTAATATCAGCCATGTCAAATCAAGAGTGAAAGTATCCGCATTTGGATGAAAAATAGAGTAAATGGGAAATTAATGATAGAGTATTCTGTAATGGTTGCTGTATTAAGTATGTTATTCCTTAAATATTCAGTGTGTTTTTCCATATATATATAAAGGGTACCATTCCCAATGGCAAAAAGTATGTTTTTTTCCCAATCTCAATTTTTGTTGTTAAATATTTTAAAGGGGAACATTGAATAAAACAATATTTGTTGATTAGAGCAGAACTAGAATGAAGTTAATAAATGTTAGGCTAAAATGGTGACATTTTCACCATTTCTAGGGACTTTGTAATGTCATAACTTTTTAACCATATGTCCGATTTGCCGGAATTTTTTAAGAAAATGTAGTTTGAATATTTATGATTAGAAAATAAAAAATAAACCCTCAATACATTAACCAAAATAAAAAATCCAAACTTCATTCAGACTTTATTATATAATATTTCTCTTGGCGCTGGAAAAATGCCGTGTAAATACGATGTCAGCATTAATGAAACGTCATTATGTTGATGTTAAATCTAAATAAATTGGCCATCATTATGGGATGGCCCTAATTTTGAAATTCTCTCCCGATCTGGGACCAATTATCGATACAAGTCAATCATATATAAATATATTAAATCAATTTGACATATATGAATAGATGGAATTGAATAACCCTTTAAATGTAGTGTTATTTTAAAAGAAACACGTGTCTATCCACATGTTTGTAAAGCTATAAATGATGCTCAGAATGTATGGTATACAGTACAATATAGTCAGGCTTTACTCCCAAATACTTCATAAGCTTCGATAATCTCTGTACCAGAGCACCTGCTATATCTCCTCCCTTTATTTACCCCATAAATGGTAATCATGTCTAAATCTAAAATGGTCATTTAGGGACTCCGGGCACAATGTTTGTAAAACAGGTTTTGTCCTCCTGGTTAAAGGGGTACAACTGTACACAGGTACAACTGGGGAGCTTGTAGTAATTTACTATTACAGAGTTTAGGCATTATGACACTAACTCCTTCTATACCCTTTGAGATATCAAGCTCATGTATGGTGTTTTTTAGCTCTACTGAGCAGAGCTTATGCCGCACCACGGCGTCCCTCATCTGTCCGTCCGTAAACCTTTTTGTTGTAGCGACTACTCCTCTGATACTACCGAATGGATTTTCATGAAACTTTACAGAAATGTTGCCCATGAAGTCTAGTTGATTCTAGCAAAAATTCATGATGATGTGAAATCCAAGATGGCCACCAAATCTAAAAATAGATTTTTAAAAAACAAGTTTGTAGCGACTACTTCTTGAAAACTCTAAGTGATATTGATATGCGACTTTTTCTAAAATGATCAGCATGGCAGGATGTTGATCTTTGTCGCAAATTATTTTGATGCGACGTTAAACATGGCCGACAGCGGCCATCTGTAATTACATAGAGTTATATAATGAAAACTTGTAGCGACTACTCCTCTGAAACTACTTGACGGATTTTTATGAAACTTCACAGGAATGTTGCTCTTGATTACTACTTGAAAACTATAAGTGATATTGACATGCGTCTTTTCCTAAAATGATCATTGTTACATGATGTTGATCCTTGTCGAAAATTATTTTGATTCGACGTTAAACATGGCTGCCAGCGGCCATCATTGTTTACATAAAGTTATATAATGAAATATTGTAGCGACTACTCCTCTGAAACTACTCGACAGATTTTCATGAAACTTCACACAAATGTTGCTCTTGATGTCTAATATTTCCTACCAAAACTTCAGGTCGGCCGGAAAATCAAGATGGATGCCACGGCTAAAAATAGATTTTCAGAAAACAAGTTTGTAGTGACTACTTCTTGAAAACTGTAAGTGATATTGACATGGACTTTTTCTAAAATGATCAGCATGTCATGATGTTGGTCCTTGTCGAAAATCGTTTTAATTCGATGTTAAACATGGCAGTGACTACTCCTCTGTAACTACTCGACGGATTTTCATGAAACTTCACAGAAAAGTTGCTCTTGATGGCTAATTGATCCTAGCATAATTTCAGATCGGCCGGATATTCATGATGGCTGCCATGGCTAAAAATAGATTATCAAAATACAAGTTTGTCGCGACTACTTCTTGA
The DNA here is from genome assembly GCA_037043455.1 of Cyrtodaria siliqua. NCBI lineage: Eukaryota > Metazoa > Mollusca > Bivalvia > Adapedonta > Hiatellidae > Cyrtodaria > Cyrtodaria siliqua. The sequence continues at coordinate 45,613 of JAWPHD010009784.1, read as the reverse complement.
AAACTATAAGTGATAATGATATGGAATTTTTCTCAAATGATCAGTATGACATGTTGTTGATCCCTCAAATGATCAGTATGACATGATGTTGATCCTGGTCAAAAACTATTTTGATTTGACGTTAAACATGGCTGCAGCGGCCATCTTTGTTTACATAGAGTTATGAAAAATTGTAGCGACTACTCCTATGAAACTACTTGACGGATTTCAGAGATGGTTTCTTGAAACTTCACAGGAATGCTGATCTAGCTATCGAATACCTATCAGTAGAGTTTTAACGTCATTGACCTCTTGTCTTAGGATGTGTAGATGCGCAATGTTTTGGATATTGCCTTCACCCACTGGGGTCCCCTAGGGTGTAATCTGGTCAAAAATCACAAAACAATGCATATCTTGTTCAAATGCGATTGGTTATGTCAGATTTTCCGCCTTGTGAATCTAACTTCTTTACTCTATGCAATATCAAGTTATATGTGGTGTGCTTTTTAGCTCTACTGATCAGGCTTCTGTCGTCCGTCTGTCCGTCCGTAAACTTTTTTTTGTAGCGACTACTCCTCTGAGACTTCTGATTGAAACTTTACAGAAATGTTGCCGATGAAGTCTAGTTGATCCTAGCAAAATTTCATGTTGATGTGAAATCCAAGATGTCCATCAAATCTAAAAATAGATTTTTAAAAAACAAGTTTGTAGCAACTACTTTTTGAAAACTCTAAGTGATATTGATATGGGACTTTTTCTAAAATGATCAGCATGACATGATGTTGGTCCTTGTCGAAAATTGTTTTGATTCGACGTTAAACATGGCTGCCAGCATCCATCTTTGTTTACTTTAGAGTTATATAATGAAAACTTGTAGCGACTACTCCTCTGAAACGTTTTGACGGATTTTCATGAAACTTCACACGAATGTTGCTCTTGATGTCTTATTGATCCTAGCAAAACTTCAGGTCGGCCGGAAATTTAAGATGGCCGCCACGGCTGAAAATAGATTTTCAAAAAACAAGTTTGTAGCGACTACTTCTTAAAAACTATAAGTGATATTGATATGGGACTTTTTCTAAAATGATCAGCATGACATGATGCTGGTCCTTCTCGAAAATTGTTTTGATTCGATGTTAAACATGGCTGTCGGTGGCCATCTTTTTTTACATAGGGTTATGTAGTAAAAACTTGTAGCGACTACTCCTCTGTAACTACTCGACGGATTTTCATGAAACTTCACAGGAAAGCTGATCTAGCTATCAAAAAACATATCAGTAGAACTTCAAGGTCATTGACCTCTTGTTGTTTATTTACTTTTACACCCTTAGTTTTAAGCTCTACTGGCCGTGGTGCGGTGTCCGTCGTCCGTCGTCCGTCTGTCCGTCCGTCTGTCTGTCCGTCCGTAAACCGTAGCGACTACTTCTCTGAAACTACTGAATGGATTTTGATGAAACTTTACTGAAATGTTGCCCATGAAGTCTAGTTAATCCTAGCAAATATTCATGCTGATGTGAAATCCAAGATGGCCACCAAATCTAAAAATAGGTTTTTAAAAAACAGGATTGTAGCGACTACTTCTTGAAAACTATAAGTGATATTGATATGGGACTTTTTCTAAAATTATCAGCACGACATGATGTTGGTCCTTGATGAAAATCGTTTTGATTTGACGTTAAACATGGCTGCCAGCGACCATCTTTGTTTACATAGAGTTATATAGTAAAACTCGTAGTCACTACTCCTTTGAAACTACTTGACTGATTTTCATAAAACTTCACAGGAATGTTGCTCTTGATGTCTAATTGATCCTAGCAAAATTTCAGGTCGGCCTGAAATTCAAGATGGCAGCTACGGCTAAAAATAGATTTTCCAAAATACAAGTTTGTAGCGACTACTTCTTGAAAACTATAAGTGATATTGATATGGGACTTTTTCTAAAATGATCAGCATGACATGATGTTGGTCCTTGTCAAAAATCTTTTTGATTCTACGTTAAACATGGCTGCCAGCGGCCATCTTTATTTACATAGAGTTATATAGTAAAAACTTGTAGCGACTACTCCTCTGAAACTACTTGGCGGATTTTCATATAACTTTACAGGAATGTTGCTCTTAATGTCTAAATGATCCTAGTAAAATTTCAGATTGGCCAGAAATTCAAGATGGCCGCCACAGCTAAAAATAGATTTTTAAAAAATGAGTTTGTAGCGACTACTTCTTGAAAACTATAACTGATATTGATATGGGACTTTTTCTAAAATGTTCAGCATGACATGATAGTTATCCGAGTCGAACACTATTTTGATTCGACGTTACACATGACTGCCAGTGGCCATCTTTGTTTACATAGAGTTATTTAATGAAAACTTGTAGCGACTACCCCTCTGAAACTACTTGATGGATTTTCATGAAACTTCACAGGAATGTTGCTCTTGATGTCTAAATGATCCTAGCAAAATTTCAGGTCGGCCGGAAATTCAAGATGGCCACCATGGCTAAAAATAGATTTTCAAAATACAGGTTTGTAGCGACTACTTCTTGAAAACTATAAGTGATATTGATATGGGACTTTTTCTAAATTGATCAGCATGACATGGTGTTGGTCCTTGTCAAAAATCCTTTTGATTCGATATTAAACATGGCTGTCAGCGGCCATCTTTGCTTACATAGAGTTATATAATGAAAACTTGTAGCGACTACTCCTCTGAAACTACTCGACGGATTTTCTTGAAACCTCACACGAATGTTGCTCTTGATGTCTTATTGATCCTAGCAAAATTTCAGGTCAGCCGGAAATTCAAGATGGCCGTCTCTAAGTGATATTGATATGGGACTTATTCTAAAATGATCAGCATGACATGATGTTGGTCCTTGTCAAAAAATCTTTTTGATTTGACGTTAAACATGGCTGCCAGTGTTCATGTTTGTTTATCTAGTAAAAACTTGTAGCGACTACTCCTCTGAAACTACTTGACGGATTTCCATGAAACTTCACAGAAATGTTGCTCTTGATGTCTAAATAATCCTAGCAACATTTGCGGTTGGTCGGAAATTCAAGATGGCCACCACAGTTAAAAATAGATTTTCAAAAAACAAGTTTGTAGCGAGTTCTTCTTGAAAACTATAAGTGATATTGATATGGGACTTTTTTTTAAATGATCAGTATGGAATGATGTTGATCCTTGTCGATAATTATTTTAATGCGATGTTAAACATGGCCTCCAGTAGTAGATTAGTAGATTTCGAAAAGGCATTTGACTCCCTATCTTAGGTTTTTATTCATAAAGTTTTAAAGTTTTTTGGATTTGGTATTTCCATTATTTCATGGGTTAAAGTTTTATACAAAATTGCAAAACTTTCTATTAACCAAGGGGGACACTAAGTCTTATCATCGTCTTTTACAATAAATAGGGGATGCCGTCAAGGTGACCCATTATCACCGTATATCTTCATCTTGTGTGCAGAAGTTCTCGCTATTAAAATCAGAAACAACAAAAATATTACAGGAATTACAATAGGAAATACTGAATTTAAATTTTCACAATATGCAGATGATGCCTCAGTAATATTAGACGGCTCAAATACTTCTCTAATGCCTAGGTCACACATTCACGGATTTGACGCCGGATTAGCTACGGATACGATCCGGCATCATTCATGGCAATCTGTATTGGTCCGTAGCTTTCCGTATTGTAGCCGTAGTCATACGTAGTAGTACTTGTATATCCGTGACAATTTTTGAACATGTTCAAAATTTGACCACGGATCAAACAACCGTAGTACATCCTTACTAAACCGTATTAGAACGTACTGATCCGTTTTAGTCCGTATTAAAACCGTATTAATTCGTACTTATTCGTAGGCCCGAAGTCGTCAAGGATTTCTACGGTTAGTTACGGTGAAGTACGTACTAGTACGGTTACACCACGTATTGGCTAAGGATACAATACGGTTTGTTACGAATTTGTCACGGAACGGCACGATCTCATTACGTTGCATTACGGATAGGTAGGGATTAGCCAGGTTTCTCAAGGTCTTTTACGGTTTACTACGTTACATCACGACAAAATACGGAATATTACGGTCCACGACTGTTTATTACGAATTATAATACAGTATATGTGTGTACTGTCAAGACTGGCACCAAACTGTCACCAAACTGACACCAGGCTTCTGTATAAATACTCCCTGCTTATAGGGCCCAACGTAGTCTGTGTCTTGCCGTAGAGGTATACATAACATTATCCAACATGAACAATCAACAACTGAAGCTTGCAATTAATTGGCTGGAACTGGATATTGATATGGCACAAAATGCCAGGGCAGTGGTCGAGCTACTTGAGGACAGACGTAGAGGTGACCGGAGGCAGAGGAGATGGTGGACTAGGGACTGGCTTCTCCGAAGACCCATCCATGGCCAGTATGAGGCCCTCATGGCTGAACTTTGTGCGGAAAATTCAGCTGCATATAAGAACTTTGTAAGAATAGACCCACATATGTTTCAAGAACTGCTACATGTCGTTGGTCCGTGGATTACGAAGAGCACCACCTGGTACAGACAGTCAATCGATCCTGGATTGAGGCTAGCAATCACCCTGAGATACTTGGCTACAGGGGACAGCTACCGCACATTGATGTATGGTTTCGGGTTGCGCACAATACCATCTGTGGTATTGTTCGGGATGTATGCGAGGCCATAGTTTCAGCGTATGCTGAGGATGTTATCCAGACTCCTACTGAGCCTGAACAGTGGCAGGCTATAGCTGAACAGTTTACAGCGAAATGGCAGTTCCCCCATACGCTGGGTGCTCTAGATGGCAAACATGTAGCCATACGGTGTCCTAAGAACGGAGGATCCCTATACTACAACTATAAAGGATATCACTCAGTGGTGCTGATGGCCCTTGTCGACGCCGATTACAAATTCCGATGGGTTAATATTGGTGCGCAAGGTGGATGTTCTGACGCTCAGATTTGGAACCAGAGTGACTTGAAAAAGGCCATTGAAAGGGGGTTAATCGGCATGCCAACAGCAACCACCCTTCCCTGTGATGACAAACCAATGGGCTATTATATCATCGCAGACGACGCATTTGGTATGAAAACCTGGCTCATGAAGCCTTTCTCCAGACGGGGTCTTGCCAATGACGAGAGCATTTTCAACTACCGCTTATCGAGGGCCAGAAGAGTTGTAGAGAATGCCTTTGATATTCTTGCAAATAGATTCAGATGTTTGCTCTCAGTCATGAACCAAAAGCCAGATACAGTGCACGTCATAGTTCTCGCCTGTGTTTGCCTTCACAACATCATGAGGGTCAGATATCCTGGTGATCAGAACCCTCTAATGGACCAAGAAGACGACGACCACCAAGTCATTCCCGGAGCCTGGAGAGATGGTGTCAACATGGACGATGTGCAGATCCCCAGGGGCGGTAACTTGGACACCTTCGACGCAAAACAGCAGAGGTTATACCTAAAACATTACGTAAATTCTCCTGTCGGGTCTGTGTCATGGCAGAATAAAATGGTATAAAGGATCGTCCTTTAGAACTGTCGAATTTTGTTGGATATAATTACCGATTATATTATTATTACTGTGGACTTTGTGTGTGCTTATTTCTATGTACGTATGCCGCATTGCAGAAGCAATTCCGGTTGAAAGATTGGTGGTGCCCGTCTGTCTGTTTGTCTTACCTTGGTATTGTCGATTTATAAGGTCAAGCTGCCAAAGTCAGGTCTAATATTGGAATAAAATATTTGAAAAAAGATCAAAGCCTAACTCTTAAGCTTGAAGTGAAAAATGTGATTTTTAAAATTGAGTGATTTTATACAAATGTTTTTTCACTTCAACTTAACAGTTAATCTTTTACAATTTTCAAATATTTTTCTTTCAAATTTTAATTGAAAACGATTGAAGCTGAACTCTAAAGATCGAAGTGAAAAAAAGTGAATTTAAAAATAAAGTACATGTAATTTTATATTTTCACTTCAACTTTACAGTTCAACTTAAATACTTTTCAAACATATTTCTTTTAATTTTTGTTGCTAGCTAAATACATAATTGGAATATGCACAATATAACACACACATTAGAATTTATAGCTATAATTAAGTACGAAACAAGTACTATAATGTCAATAATTTGCAAATGCGAAAATATAAAATAAATGATTTAATAAAACAAAACAATCATCGATTCACTGCCATAACGAAATGATAAATCACAAGCTTAATTAAAAATGATTAAAAGCTTTAAAAAATGTCAATTATTCACAAGAACCAAATTATCCTTAATTAACAAAATCAAAATTCAAAATGTCAATGATTCATATGTACTAAAATGGCACTGATTCAAAAGAACCAAAATGTTTTTGATCAGCTAAAAATGCCAACGGTTAACTGTTTGAATTCAATAACTATTCATGAATATCACTTTCACAAGATGCATCCATGGCGGGAATTCCAGAATAGTTCATTAGTTCCCGCAAAGAATCCGTTTGACCACCAGTACTTACGTCTGTACGCGTAGCCTGGACAGTGCCGTACGTAGGGCCAGCAGTGTCCATGGCAGAAGAACTCGATGCGGTTGCGACCGTTGCCGATGTTGCTGTTGCGGACAATGGTGCTGAATGCGACCTGCCCAGGGTAGCAGGTGGAGGAGGAAGCATGGCATGAGGAGGAGGCTGATATACCTGGTACTGCTGCTGCCATATTGGTAAATACCCCCCAGGACTTGAGGAGTAATTGAGAGTCTGGAGACGTCTCGCTGTGTTGTAATGCGCACGCTCCTGTTGAACTGGCTGTACAGTAGCTGGCTGCACATGCATTGAGCGGGCCTTGAAGGTGTTAACCAATTGTAGAGATTCCGCCTAGAACTCGGACCATAGAGAGTCGTCAATCTCTGGAATTGCAGCACCAAACCACTGTGCCCACTGACGTCGCTCTGCTACCCTTGGGTCTGTTGGCACTGACATTTGATCAAACAGCTTCTCCTGCATTTGACTTGACTGTTGTATGCGTTCTTCCAAGCGCTGAAGGAAGGCAGTAGACTCTTCTCTGCTTGTTTTCTTCTTCCTCTTGGCGGCAGCTGATGTGTCTGTATCCCTACTGGCAGTTGACAAAGCAGGTGATGTGGACGGAAGTTTGTCTTCTCCATTTTCTTCCTCCTCGTCACTTTCCTGGGAGTCATGTATCCGCTCTGGGTGTTTCTCACGAATTTTGGACATAAGCTGGAAGCAGAAGAAATACCGAATGGGAAATGGGATGACTTTTATTCCACAGATGTTTGTTTTGGAGTTTAATTTTAAATTTGCGACGGTATCGCACATTAATGTTAGTCATTTAATAATAAAATGTTGTAAGGCGCGCATGCCAATTTACCTTAAACTATACAATCACTACAGGTGATTACAAATACCCCAAAACGGCACATTGACTCAGCCAAACGGAATGTTCCATGGATATGCACATGTCCTGATGGCATAGAAGCTTCCTATAAAGTTTTATCGAATTCCACCAAGTGGTTCCGGAGAAGTCTTCCGGACAAAATATGGCTTGCGACCGACCAACGGACGGATCGACCCCCCCCCCCCCCCCCCCCCGAAAACTTTTGAGTATACTTATTTTCGATACAAAAAGTAGGGGAATTAGTTTTTTCATTAGTTAATTCATCCAAAACTCCCTTCCTTTAAAACCTAAATAAATTTTTCTAATTTCGAAAAACTTAACACCTGGACAAATAATAACGAATTAAAAAATATTAAAACTTACATCAACTCCACCCCGATTAGTTATCCTGTATATATGTCTTGATAGGAATGAACATTTCTCCAAAACCCACTTGTCCCTATCTGATTAACGTCCCCCTGATCCTGATGGCCGTTTGGTCAGCTTGCCATACTGGGTTTGAATACTGTCCATCCAACATTTTAACCTTGGGCCTGAATATATGAGAGAAAGAAAATGTTTTCGGTGATATTTAACAGCTAATAACTACATCAACGAACAGATATAAGTTCTATCAGATTTACATATTACAATTTCACTAAAGAGTAGACTCACCCCTTAGTTCAAAATTAAAACCATAAAATTGATAAAAAAACCACCAAAAAACAGCATTTATAAATTATTTGAAAACATTCAACCTAAGCACCCTAAAATGGGTATCCGAGTAGCGCAGTTAGCACGCTTAAATTGACGCAACACTTTTGTGCAATCCTAGTTCGATTCCCGGCTAAGTGATTTAATAGAATACGATTTTTGCCCACTTGGAAAACCGTGTATAACATACATGTATATATTATATTCTTCAAAAATATTAACCACATTTTACACCGCGACCTGTGCAATCGAATTGTATTAAATCAGTTTCGGTAAAGTTGAAAGTAAAACCCCTACCAACCGAATAAGAATAAAACTAAATATTATGGTTTACTCACCGTCGCAGACGCCAAGTTCTTCTGCCTTTTCTTTCCAAAGGGAGGTCTTTTTCTCTGTGAGTTTGTAGTCCGCATGACCCTTGTCGTAAAGGAATTCGCGTTCTTGAAACCATAGTACGACATCATCCTGCTGCTGTGAAGTTAAATGTAGGGGTTGCTGACGCGGCTTATCTTTCTTCCCGGCTGGCTCTCGTTCAGAAGGGGGACGAGATGAACCCAAGTCCCTTTCAATACTAGAACTTGCTTCATCAGCCACATTTTGGTTTGTCTGGGCCCTGGCTTCAATACTAGAACTCGCTTCATCAGGCACATTTTGGTTTGTCTGGGCCCTGGCTTCAGTGGCTGGACGTTTGAGAGATGTTCTCTTCCTTGGTTGCATTTTGAATGTGAACTGAGTTACACGAGCGCGAGCGTTTTATTATGTACGGATTGCTTATCGTGATTGGTCCGTGTCGCTCCATGGCGGTTCATACTATTCCGTATCAGATCGTTCTTATTCGTACTAACCCTTACTTATACCGTAGCGAACCGTTGTTCATCCGCAGTGCACACGCCCTGACACGTGTCGTTCCGTATTAAACCGTGTCATTTCCGTATTAAACCGTGTCGTACCGTAACAATCCGTATCACTCATGTCGCCAAATGGCCCCTTTCCTACATTATCCTTGGTAGATACGTCAAAACCCGTAGTCACACCGTTGTGCATCTGTATGTATCGGACTACGGAAATTGGCATTTCCGGGGTCATCCGTGAGATTTAATCCGTAGTGGAACCGGCGAGATGATCCGTGAATGTGTGACCTAGGCATAAACGAAACGCTTAATGAGTTATCTTACTTTGCACAATATTCGGGGCTTAAAGTTAACTTTGATAAGACACAAGTAGTATGGATAGGTATTAAAAAGTATAGCAGTGATACGATTAAAACAAGGTGGAAATTATCATGGGGGAAAACAGATTTTAAGTTGTTAGGAATCAGTTTCAATGTAGACTTGAATAAAATTATTGATATTAACTATTTTGATAAAATAATAAAGATGAAAAACCTAATAAAACAGTGGAAGCGTAGATACTTGACACCATTTGGAAAAATTACGGTTATAAAATCGCTTTTATTGGCTATGCTTAACCACTATTTCATATCGCTTCCGAATCCCAGTGATAGCATTATAAAACAAATAAATACTATACAATTTTTTATGGGAAGGACCAGCAAAAATAAAACACACTGTACTTGTAAACGATTATATTGAAGGAGGGCTAAAAATGACCAACTTAAGAGCTTTTATGTATGATCTAAAACCAACATGGTTAAGAAGGTGGATAATTACAGGTGCTAAATGGACACATATTATTGAGACTACACTCAACCTAAAAGATGTAATAAGTTTTGGAAATAATTATACAAAATTATTAATTGACAAGTTAAGTAATCCATTTTGGGTCGATGTTTTACAATCATATGCATACATTAGTGAGAAAAACCAACCACAATCTACAGACCAATTTCTTGCAAGCCCAATTTTTTTAAATGATGATCTCAAGATTGGAGAAAAAACCATCCATATTTTATAAATCATGGTATAACAAGGGTATTTTTCTAATAAATGATTTGCTTAAAGAAAATGGAAAGTTTTACTCAGAATTTAAAAGTTCAATGAAACATTCAAAATTAAAACTAATTTTATTCAATACAATGGAGTTCTTTTATCAATCAAAATGTATGCTGATAAACAAAATATTACATTGTTACATAAAAAGTTACAAAACCCATTGCTTACAGCTAACATATCAATCCTTATCAAAAATACCAAAGGTTCCAAAGATCTGTACAACATACTAAACAAAAATGAAGAAAAACAAACATCAAACTATAAATGGGAGCAAATTTACGAGATAGATGATAAGACATGGAAAGATATTTACATGTGCCCATTTAAATATAACCTTAGTACAACACTTCGATGGTTTCAAGTAAGAATCAACCACAGAATATTGCCAACTAAAAAAAATTTGTTTACCATTGAAGCCATTGATAGCCCTCTTTGTAATTTCTGTCACCAACAAGAAAGTATTACACATATGCTTTGGTCATGCCCAGAAACTCAAACGTTTGTTAACGAAATGAAGACTTGGTTGTTAACAAAACATATACAAATTACATTCATAGAAGAACTATTTATTTTCAATATAGGAAATATGCTATCATCAATCGATTTGTACATTATTATCGAATTAAAGTACTATATTTTTTCATCAAAACGCTATCTATCGGTCACTGCTATGAAGAATAGACTTAAAAATTCATACAAAGCACTGAAGTATATATAGCTGTTAAAAATGATAACGTAGAGACATTTTCCGAAAAATGGACGACTTATAAAGAAGCCTTAGATGCTAACTTATAAATACATATATAATTTTTTGCCAAGAAACTGATAATTGATAATACTGATAATTGACTAAAAGTGACAAGGACTGAGAAGATTATTATATGATTCCTTTACAGAGAGAATGTTTGCAGCCAGTATTTGGTAACCCATATTTAAAAAAACAACAGTAATTTAAACTAAATTTCACCCAGTAATGATGATCGATATAAGCTAACTACTGATAAATATCATTTTGGTTCTTTGAAAAAAAAGGCACTTTCATTGTTTCTCTGATGTCATACCTTTGTATATAATATTTGTTTTTAGCTCTACTGATCAGAGATCAGCAGAGCTTATGCCGTGGTGCGGAGTCCGTCGTCCGTCCGTCTGTCTATAAACTTTTTTTTGTAGCGACTTCTCCTCTGAAACTACTGAATGGATTTTCATGAAACTTTACAGAAATGTTGCCCATGAAGTCTAGTTGATCCTAGCAAAAATTCATGTTGATGTGAAATCCAAGATGGCCACCAGATCTAAAAATAGGTTTTTAAAAAACAAGTTTGTAGCGACTTCTTCATGAAAACTATAAGTGATATTGATATGGGACTTTTTGTAAAATGATCAGCATGACATGATGGTTATCAGAGTCAAACATTATTTTGATTCGACGTTAAACATGGCTATCAGCGTCATCTTTGTTTACATAGAGTTATATAATGAAAACTTGTAGCGACTATTCCTGTGAAACTACTTGACGGATTTTCATGAAACTTCACAGGAATGTTGCTCTTGATGTCTAATTGATCCTAGCAAAATTTCAGGTCGGCCGGAAATTCAAGATGGCCGCCACGGCTAAAAATAATTTTTCAAAAAACAAGTCTGTAGTGACTACTTCCTGAAATCAAAATCAATCAGTAGAGCTTCAAGGTCATTGACCTCTTGTTTAATAAGGAATGAAATAACCTGAATGGGAATGTGTTTTGTGAACTTAACATAATATATATTTTGTAAAGTATGTGGTGGGATGGTCCTCCTCGACCCACAACACTCATTCACGGGGAGATTAAATGGGTTTGCCCTTTTTTGGCAACTGAAAAAAAACAAAAATAAAAATTAAAAAAACATGGTCGCCAGCGGTCATCTTTGTTTACATAGAGTTATATAATGAAAACTTGTAGCGACTACTCCTCTGAAACTACTTGACGGATTTTCATGAAACTTCACGGGAATGTTGCTCTTGATGTCTAAATGATCCTAGCAAAACTTCAGGTCGGCCGGAAATTCAAGACGGCCGTCACGGCTAAAAATAGATTTTCAAAAAACAAGTTTATAGCGACTATTTCTTCAAAACTATAAGTGATATTGATATGGGACTTTTTCTAAAATGATCAGCATGACTTGATGTTGTTCCTTGTCGAAAATTGTTTTGAATCGATGTTAATCATGGCTGTCAGCGGCCATTTTTGTTTACATAGAGTTATCTAGTAAAAACTTGTAGCGACTACTCCTCTGTAACTACTCGATGGATTTTTATGAAACTTCACAGGAATGTTGCTCTTGATGTCTTATTGATCCTAGCAAAATGTCAGGTCGGCCAGAAATTCAAGATGGCCACCATGGCTAAAAATAGATTTTCAAAATACAAGTTTGTTGCGACTACTTCTGGAAAACTATAAGTGATATTGATATGGGACTTTTTCTAAAATGATCAGTATTGAATGATGTTGATCCTTGTCGAAAATTATTTTGATGCGACTTTAAACATGGCCGCCAGTGGCCATTTTGTTTACATAGAGTTATATAATGAAAACTTGTAGCGACTACTCCTCTGAAACTACTTGACGGATTTTCATGAAACTTCACAGGAATGCTGATCTAGCTATCAAAAACCTATCAGTAGAGCTTCAAGGTCATTGACCTCTTGTTTTTGCTAATAAAAAAACAATTTTCTGCCTTGTAGCACCTTCATTTATTATTTGATCTTTACCAAGCTTGCACAGATTATTTTTAGCTTTACCAAACTTACACAGATTGTTAATATCAATGAAAGCTCAGACGGGTTCGAAAACCAGCCAAATGGAATTAGTAACAGCAGTGTTATGGCCCTTGTTTTTCTGAAAAAGGCTATATTCTGCGTTGTGAACACTGTAGCACCTTTATTTATTATTTTATCTTAACCAAACTTACAAATATTGTTAACATCTATGTAAGCTCAGAAAAATTTGAAAACGAGCCAAATCATATTAGTAACACCAGAGTTATGGCCCTTGAGTTATTTTAACATGCTATATCTTATCTCGTTAAGACTATAGGACCTTCATTTTTTATCCGATCTTTACCAAACTTTATCAGATTGTTAATATCAATGAAAACTCGGACAAGTTCAAAACCAGCCAGATTGGACCATTTGGCTCTTGATTTTCTAAAATATGCTATATTTTGGCCTGAGTAAGATGAAAGGGTTTTCATTTGGCCGGATTTCAGTGAAACTTTTCAGGGATTATCAGTACCAATTCTAGCTGTACATATCGTCACCCTGTTCCAGTTGAATGATTTTGGTGGAGTTACGGCCCTTTAAAGATTTTAATACACAAACCCTGTCCTGACTAGTTCTTCTGAAGCCCTGTCCAGATTTGAATAAAACTTTTTAGGGATGATCAGTTCCAGGTCTAGTTGTGCAACTCATCACCGTGTTCCGGTTGAATGATTTTTTTCAGAGTTAAGGCCCTTTAAAGGTTTTAACACACAAACTTTTTCTGAACTAGTTCTCCTGAACCCCTTGCCAGTGTTCACCACAAGTGTTCACCACAACAAGACGATGTGTCGTGCGAAAAATCCAGATCTATAGCTTCAAGTTCAAGGTCACACTTAGAGATCAGAAGATACTGTGTGACCCTGTATTTGAATGAAGTCATATTAATATTTGTGGGCATTTGTCACTTACAGTGACATTTCTTGTTTATTTTTATTTTTTCTTAAAATATAACGTCAATCCTCAACCAATCACTTTAAAAGAGAAAACAAAGTAAATATTTCTATGTTGTTAGTGTAACACCGTGATTATGGTTAATACTGCCCACCTCAATCCCCACCACCTACCATCAACTGAATATTTTAAAATTATATCGATTCTCATACCTCCAGCATTTTGGTGTGCTGGGTGGCCTGTGCCCTATTTTTTTAAAAATTGTTTCTTTGTTACACAACACACACTGCCACCCCACAGTTTTGTTTGGTCAAAGGGGTGAACATATATTTGTCTACCATATTAACCTATGTGAAAAACTCCTGGGGATTTGAGATGGCGCGCCGTCGTATTGGTTTTATTTTTATTTACATAGTTACTATAATGTATCAGATGTCTGCTATACTCTACCGGATACCTGAATTAATACATCACATGGCTACTATAATGTATCAGATGTCTGCTATACTCTACCAGATACCTGAATTAATACATCACATGGCTACTGTAATGTATCAGATGTCTGCTATACTCTACCGGATACCTGAATTAATACATCACATGACTACTATAATGTATCAGATGTCTGCTATACTCTACCAGATACCTGAATTAATACATCACATGGCTACTATAATGTATCAGATGGTCTGATATACTCTACCAGATAGCTGAATTAATACATCACATGGCTACTATAATGTATCAGATGTCTGCTGTACTCTACCAGATACCTGAATTAATACATCACATGGCTACTATAATGTATCAGATGTCTGCTATACTCTACCAGATACCTGAATTAATACATCACATGGCTACTGTAATGTATCAGATGTCTGCTATACTCTACCGGATACCTGAATTAATACATCACATGACTACTATAATGTATCAGATGTCTGCTATACTCTACCAGATACCTGAATTAATACATCACATGGCTACTATAATGTATCAGATGGTCTGATATACTCTACCAGATAGCTGAATTAATACATCACATGGCTACTATAATGTATCAGATGTCTGCTATACTCTACCAGATACCTGAATTAATACATCACATGGCTACTATAATGTATCAGATGTCTGCTGTACTCTACCGGATACCAGAATTAATACATCACATGGCTACTATAATGTATCAGATGTCTGCTATACTCTACCAGATACCTGAATTAATACATCACATGGCTACTATAATGTATCAGATGTCTGCTGTACTCTACCAGATACCTGAATTAATACATCACATGGCTACTATAATGTATCAGATGTCTGCTATACTCTACCGGATACCTGAATTAATACATCACATGGCTACTATAATGTATCAGATGTCTGCTATACTCTACCAGATACCTGAATTAATACATCACATGGCTACTATAATGTATCAGATGTCTGCTATACTCTACCGGATACCTGAATTAATACATCACATGGCTACTATAATGTATCAGATGTCTGCTATACTCTACCAGATACCTGAATTAATACATCACATGGCTACTATAATGCATCAGATGTCTGCTGTACTCTACCGGATACCTGAATTAATACATCACATGGCTACTATAATGCATCACATAGTAGCTTATTTAGTAGAATATGCAATGTGATAAACTGAAATTGAGGAACAGCATTTAATTGTCTTCTATGCTATTTATGTATTTAATACATTGTGTAGTACTTAAAATATATAGGATATATTAATTCAGATAGAAACTTAGGTATACATATTAATTATATATATAAATTCAAATATCAAATATCTACTGTATTGATTAGAGTGTCTACAATAGAATTTGCAGCAACTCTGCAGTTCAGGGTGAGAAGGTCCAAGGCCCATTCGCCATATTTTATCTCGATGTACATGGAGGATGAGCCTGGCATGTTCATGCCTATTAGGTGCCATATAACCTTTCATGTGCACTTTAAAACCCTAATTCACTTCAGTTCAATTCCTACCTTATTTTTTAAATATATTTTAAACAAATAATTGTGAATGCTTATTGTAAACTTGTCATATAAGTGACATTGTTCAATTTAAATAATAATTTCCCCCGCCAGTTGAAAGAAATGCACTATTCTTAAAACAAAAAAGTGCAATATATTGTAGTAGTACCTAGTTTACAGGCACAAGTGTTTCTTATGTGGATTTACACTTCACTTTCTCTCTTATATTGGTCCATCTAGGTATTGCATATTGTCTAATATCGCTTTTATTAACCAAGTGTGTACCTATGTTTTGTTTTACCAGATCTGCAGACAGACCTCATCACATTATACAATGAAAGCTATCTTAAGACAGCAGTGGCTCCTCTTACACCAGACGATGATGCTCAAATTGAAGCTTTATATGTCAAACCTGATATGAGACGAGTAGACATACAGCAAGAAACAAAAGGAGACAAGGAACAGCAAAAACAAAAGGCAGACATGTCACACCAGAAAGGAGAAAGTGTACAGGGAAAATCTGTTGATTCATACAAAGATATATTTTACAAGGACTCACAACACGAGTCTAAGGACAAACAACAAAACAAGAAAATCTATATTACAGGAGACGCTGGTACAGGAAAGACGACACTGTGTAAAAAGATGATTTTAACCTGGTGCAAAGCTCACTCCAAACATGCATCAACTGATTCATTATCAGAGGATGAACAGGTTATGCTCAATTTTCAATTCTTATTCTATATTTCTTTACGAGATGCCATCTCGGACAGTAATATAGAAGACATGATAAAAAATCAATTGGTGCAAAACAGTCTCCAACATCCTCTGTTGTCTACTGTGTTGCAGAAAAAATCAGAGAAATGTTTGATATTATTGGACGGACTTGACGAGTGGACACCTCCGGAAGGTTATCGTCAAATGTCACCAGTCTTAAATAAAGGACTTCCAAACAGAACAGTCATGAACAAATGGACAATTGTTACAACATCTCGCCCTTGGAAACTTGAAGTTTTACGACTAATGTCCTCAGAGATTGATCATCAGATTGAACTGAAAGGAATTGATTCTAAATCTGCTGATGAACTGATAAAATCTACTGTTGGTATTCTCAATACCAACCATGGACGTGACATGGATAGTAAGCAATTTCTAATTAAGTTAAACAAAAACAAACTGATGCAGTTTCTCTCCATTCCTGTGATATTGAAGCAGCTCATCGCTCTATGGCATGAAGGAAAACCTCTGGGAACATCGCAATGCCACATATACAGTTCAATGATTGATCTAATGTTTGAGTTGGCAGAGAAACGGCTGGCAGATACTCCTGGATTAAAACAACTGAAAGAAGAATGGTCTAAAAAGTCTAAAAAGTCGAACATACAACTTCCAAAATGTTTCGTAGCTAAACCCGAATGTGAACAATATAAACATTTGCTATATTCCCTCGGCACACTGTCATTTAACACATTATTTAGTGAGAATCCAGAATCATCTCTTGTATTTGAAAGTAAAGTAGCAGATATACATGGTTTGTCAGCTACAGAGATAGAAGTTAGCTTAATGGCGGGACTATTGTCACAAAGTAAAATCAAAGGTTACTCATCACAGATGAAAAGTTTATCATTCCTTCATAAAACCTTCCAAGAATTCCTAGCTGCTATATTTGTATCAATGAGTTCTGGTACATCTGATGAATTTGTCGAAACCATATGCACCACATGTAACTCAGTAGAGAAGGTGTTTGAGATGGCAAACACATTTAAGTTCATAAGTGGAATGAGTCCTCAGACTGCGTACAAAATATCAGAACACATCTGTGTTGTGGCTTCTCAATCACGATATGAATTGTATCGGATACAAGACCTGGTGGTAGGCTGTGTTAATGAAGGTTTAGACAATGGTTATATGGATATTAGGCTGAAGCAGGAATACATTAACTTATTAGATAGAAAACCTTATGACCCTAATGGTGATAATATTACCTATAGTGGTGACAACAAGTATACACGTGCACTGAAGCACCTGATTGGCACAAACCTTGGCAACATAAAGTCTATAGCCATGAAATATGGCAATTGTACTCTAAATAACACATTCATCGAGTATTTGTTGACAGAGCTGTCACTATTACTGCTTACCTCAGTTGAAACACTTCAAATTTGTGTTGGGTACATGGACATTGTTTTTCTTCTTTCTCGGATGGATAATTTAAGGAATACTTTGAATCATCTTACAATAGATAAAATATATGGTGGTGATGAACGTATGAGAGATGAGTCGGAAGAACAGCTCTCTATCACGCAACCTTTTAACAACTTGAAAAGCCTACACCTGTCAGACAATATATTCCCCAGTCTGGTTAAATGGTTGGTAGGTGGTGCAGCACAATTAACAGACATACGTATAGGTGATGATGACTATGACTATGATAGGGATAGTTATAGTTATAGTTATAGTGATAGTGATAGTGCTAATATGGATTTAGATTTATCTCAACATGAACAGTTACGTTATTTTATTGTTAAATGCATGAGTACTACTGTTACCGTAAGCAAGTTGAACACAACAAACCTCCTGCAGTGTAAGATAGCCAAATGTAGTGACGCAGAAACATTATTGAAATGTCTCAGTGGTGCACCAAAACTAGAAACATTATGGATTCATGCTAGTTACTGTGGTCAAGAGTCAGAAGAACAGTTATCTACCATGGAGCCGATGAACAACTTAAAAGCCATCAAACTGATAGACGCAGTATCACCGAGTCAGATTCAATGTTTGCTACGTTGTGCACCACAACTAACAGACCTGCATCTAAAGTATAAGTATGTTAGGAGTGATGAGAGTGATACTCCTCCTGTTAACATTGCTTTAGATTTATCACACCATGAACAGCTACAACATCTTACTTTCAAAAGTAAACAGAATATTACAGTTACTGTTGCCAAATTGAACACATCAAACCTCCTGGAGTGTGAGATAGACAATTGTCGTGACCCAGCGTCATTATTGAAATGTCTCGGTTTTGCACCAAAACTACAAACATTAAGTATTAATAATAGTCGCTGTGTTTATAACCCTAGTGACGAGTCAGAAGAACAGTTATATATCCAGCCCATGAACAACCTGAAAACCGTCAATCTAATAAACGTAGTGTCGCTGAGTCAGATTCAATGTTTGCTAGATTGTGCAACACAAATAACAGACCTGCATCTAGAGTATAATACACAGTATAAGAATGTTGGGCGTGATGAGAGTGATACTCCTCCTGTTAACATTGCTTTAGATTTATCACACCATGAACAGCTACAACATCTTACTTTCAAAAGTAAACAGAATATTACAGTTACTGTTGCCAAATTGAACACATCAAACCTCCTGGAGTGTGAGATAGACAAGTGTCGTGACCCAGCATTATTATTGAAATGTCTCGGTTTTGCACCAAAACTACAAACATTAAGTATTAATAATAGTCGCTGTGTTTATAACCCTAGTGACGAGTCAGAAGAACAGTTATATATCCAGCCCATGAACAACCTGAAAACCGTCAATCTAATAAACGTAGTGTCGCTGAGTCAGATTCAATGTTTGCTAGGTTGTGCAACACAAATAACAGACCTGCATCTAGAGTATAATACACAGTATAAGAATGTTGGGCGTGATGAGAGTGATACTCCTCCTGTTAACATTGCTTTAGATTTATCACACCATGAACAGCTACAACATCTTACTTTCAAAAGTAAACAGAATATTACAGTTACTGTTGCCAAATTGAACACATCAAACCTCCTGGAGTGTGAGATAGACAAGTGTCGTGACCCAGCATCATTATTGAAATGCCTCAGTGGTGCACCAAAACTACAAACATTACGTGTTGATAATCATGGCTGTGATGATATTCCTAGTGACGAATCAGAAGAACAGTTATCTACCATGGAACCCATTAACAACTTGAAAAGCCTACACCTGTCAGACAATATATCCCCCAGTCTTGTTAAATGGTTGGTAGGTGATGCAACGCAATTAACATACCTACATAAAGGGTACACAGGTAATTATTTTGATAGTTTGATAGTGATAGTGCTAGTAGTAATATTGTTTTAGACTTATCTCAAGATGAAGAGCTACATTATTTAATGTTGACAATGAACCTAAAAGTACTGTTACCGCAATCAAGTTGAATACAACAAGCTTCCTGGAGTGTAAGATATACAAGTGTCGTAACACAGCATCATTATTAAAATGTCTCATTGGTTCACCAAAACTACAAACATTACGTATTGATACTAGTGACTGTAGTTATATTTCTCCTAAAGAGTCGGAAGAACAGTTATCTACCATGGAGCTACGTATAAACAAATACAGATGCACCCTGTTATCAAAGCAGTTAAGGATTGAATACAACGACTTCATGACCTTAACCTGGGACATACCACTTCAAATTAGTTGCCTGATACATATAGGAATCAAGTTTCACTACCTCTAGCACACAGTTGCCATCTACAATTACATACATAGTTATTATCTACCATTACATACTCAGCACATAGTTACAGTCACTGTCTGTCATTACATACTCGGCATATACATGTACTTACCGTCGTATCATTACATACTCAGCACATAGTTACTGTCTACCATTACATACTCAGCATATACATGTAGTTACCATCTACCATTACATACTCAGCACATAGTTACTGTCTACCATTACATACTCAGCATATACATGTAGTTACCATCTACCATTACATACTCAGCACATAGTTACTGTCTACCATTACATACTCAGCATATACATGTAGTTACCATCTACCATTACATACTCAGCACATAGTTACTGTCTACCATTACATACTCAGCATATACATGTAGTTACCATCTACCATTATATACTCAGCATATAGTGATATACATGTATTTACCATCTATCATTACATACTCAGCACATACATGTAGTCACCATCTACCATTACATCAGCAGCACATAGTTACCATCTACCATTACATACTAAGCACAGTAACCATCTACCATTGCATAATCAGCACAGTTACCATCTACCATTACATACTAAGCACAGTAACCATCTACCATTGCATAATCAGCACAGTTACCATCTACAATTACATACTCAGCACAGTTACATCTACCATTACATACTCAGCACACAGTTACCATATACCATTACATACTCAGCACATAGATACCATGTACCATAGCATACTCAGCACAGTTACCATATACCATTACATACTCAGCACATAGTTACCATCAACCATTACGTACTTAGCATAGTTACCATCTACCATTACATACTCAGCACATAGTTACCGTACAGCGTTACATACTCAGCACATAGTTACCATCTACCATTACATATTCAGCATATAGCTACAGTCTACCATTACATACTCAGCATATAGCTACACCCTACCATTACATATTCAGCACATAGTTACCATCAACCATTACATACTCAGCATAGTTACCATCTACCATTACATAATCAGCACATAGTTACCATCTACCATTGTAACATACTCAGCATATAGCATTCCATACTCAACACATAGTTACCATCTACCATTACATACTCAGCATATAGTTACCACCTATCATTGCATACTCAGCACATAGTTACCGTCTACCATTACATACTCAGCATATAGTTACTATCTACCATTACATACTCAGCATATAGTTACCATCTACCATTACATAGTCAGCATATAGTTACCATCTACCATTGCATACTCAGCACATAATTACCATCTACCATTACATACTCAGCACATATTTACCATCTACCATTACATACTCAGCATATAGTTACCACCTATCATTGCATACTCAGCACATAGTTACCGTCTACCATTACATACTCAGCATATAGTTACTATCTACCATTACATACTCAGCATATAGTTACCATCTACCATTACATAGTCAGCATATAGTTAACATCTACTATTACATACTCAGCATATAGTTACTATCTACCATTACATACTCAGCATATAGTTACCATCAACCGTTGCATACTCAGCACATAATTACCATCTATCATTACATACTCAGCATATAGATAACATCTACCATTGCATACTCAGCACATAGTTATGATCTACCATAACATACTCAGCATATAGTTACCGTCTGCCATTGCATACTCAGCACATAGTTACAATCTACCATTACATACTCAGCACATAGTTACCATCTACCATTACCTACTCAGCACATAGTTACCATCTACCACTGCAGACTCTGCATATAGTTACCATCTACCTTTACATACTCAGCATATAGTTACCCCCTACCATTGCATACTCAGCATATAGTTACCATCTACCATTACATAGTCAGCATATAGTTACCATCTACCATTGCATACTCAGCACATAATTACCATCTATCATTACTCAGCACATAGTTACCATCTACCATTACATACTCAGAACATAGTTACCATCTACCATTACATACTCAGCATATAGTCACCACCTACCACTGCATACATACTCAGCATATATTTACCACCTACCACTGCATACTCCGCATATAGTTACCATCTACCATTACATACTCAGTACAGAGTAACCATCTAGCATTACATACTCAGCAAATAGATAACATCTACCATTGCATTCTCAGCACATAATTACAATCTACCATTACATACTCAGCACATAGTTACCATCTACCATTACCTACTCAGCACATAGTTACCATCTACCATTACATACTCAGAACATAGTTACCATCTACAATTACATACTCAGCATATAGTTACCACCTACCACTGCATACTCCGCATATAGTTACCATCTACCTTTACATACTTAACATATAGTTACCATCTACCAATACATACTCAGCATATAGTTACCACCTACCATTGCATACTCAGCATATAGTTACCACCTACCATTGCATATTCAGCATATAGTTGCCATCTACCATTGCATACTCAGCATATAGTTACAATCTACCATTACATAATCAGCATATAGTTACCACCTACCATTACATACTCAGCACATAGTTACCATCTATCATTACATACTCAGCATATAGTTACCATCTACCAAAACATACTCAGCATATAGTTACCATCTACCATTACATACTCAGCATATAGTTACCCTCTACCATTACATACTCAGCACATAGTAACCACCTACCATTACATACTCAGCATATAGTTACCATCTACCAATACATACTCAGCACATAGTAACCACCTACCATTACATACTCAGCATATAGTTACCATCTACCAATACATACTCAGCATATAGTTACCATCTACCATTACATACTCAGCATATAGTTACCATCTACCATTACATACTCAGCACATAGATACCATCTGCCATTACATACTCAGCATATAGTTACCATCTACCATTACATACTCAGCATATAGTTACCATCTACCATTACATACTCAGCATATAGTTACCATTTACCATTACATACTCAGGATATAGTTAGCATCTACCATTACATACTCAGCATATAGTTACCATCTACCATTACATACTCAGCATATAGTTACCATATACCATTACATACTCAGCATATAGTTACCACCTACCATTACATACTTAGCATATAGTTACAACCTACCATTACATACTCAGCATATAGTTACCATCTACCATTACATACTCAGCATATAGTTGCCACCTACTATTGCATACTCAGCACATAATTACCATCTACCATTACATACTCATCACATTGATAACATCTACCATTACATACTCAGCATATAGTTACCATCTACCATTACATACTCAGCATATAGTTACCATCTACCATTACATACTCAGCATATAGTTACCACCTACCATTACATACTCAGCATATAGTTACCATATACCATTACATACTCAGCATATAGTTACCATCTACCAATACATACTCAGCATATAGTTACCATCTACCATTACATACTCAGCATATAGTTACCATATACCATAACATACTCAGCATATAGTTACCATCTACCAATACATACTCAGCATATAGTTACCATCTACCATTACATACTCAGCATATAGTTACCATCTACCAATACATACTCAGCATATAGTTACCATCTACCATTACATACTCAGCATATAGTTACCATCTACCATTACATACTCAGCATATAGTTACCATATACCATTACATACTCAGCATATAGTTACCATCTACCAATACAAACTCAGCATATAGTTACCATCTACCATTACATACTCAGCATATAGTTACCATCTACCATTACATACTCAGCATATAGTTACCATATACCATTACATACTCAGCATATAGTTACCACCTACCATTACATACTTAGCATATAGTTACAACTTACCATTACATACTCAGCATATAGCTACCATCTACCATTACATACTCAGCATATAGTTACCATCTACCATTACATACTCAGCATATAGTTACCATATACCATTACATACTCAGCATATAGTTACCACCTACCATTACATACTTAGCATATAGTTACAACCTACCATTACATACTCAGCATATAGTTACCATCTACCATTACATACTCAGCATATAGTTACCACCTACCATTACATACTTAGCATATAGTTACAACCTACCATTACATACTCAGCAGATAGTTACCATCTACCATTACCTACTCAGCACATAGTCACCATCTACCACTGCAGACTCCGCATATAGTTACCATCTACCTTTACATACTCAGCATATAGTTACCCCCTACCATTGCATACTCAGCATATAGTTACCATCTACCATTACATAGTCAGCATATAGTTACCATCTACCATTGCATACTCAGCACATAATTACCATCTATCATTACTGAGCACATAGTTACCATCTACCATTACATACTCAGAACATAGTTACCATCTACAATTACATACTCAGCATATAGTCACCACCTACCACTGCATACATACTCAGCATATAGTTACCACCTACCACTGCATACTCCGCATATAGTTACCATCTACCATTACATACTCAGCACATAGTAACCATCTAGCATTACATACTCAGCAAATAGATAACATCTACCATTGCATACTCATCACATAATTACAATCTACCATTACATACTCAGCACATAGTTACCATCTACCATTACCTACTCAGCACATAGTTACCATCTACCATTACATACTCAGAACATAGTTACCATCTACAATTACATACTCAGCATATAGTTGCCACCTACCACTGCATACTCCGCATATAGTTACCATCTACCTTTACATACTTAGCATATAGTTACCATCTACCAGTACATACTCAGCATATAGTTACCACCTACCATTGCATACTCAGCATATAGTTACCACCTACCATTGCATATTCAGCATATAGTTGCAATCTACCATTACATACTCAGCATATAGTTACAATCTACCATTACATACTCAGCATATAGTTACCACCTACCATTACATACTCGGCATATAGTTACCATCTACCATTACATACTCAGCATATAGTTACCATCTACCAATACATACTCAGCATATAGCTACCATCTACCATTACATACTCAGCATATAGTTACCATCTACCACTACATACTCAGCATAAAGTTACCACGTACCATTACATACTCAGCATAAAGTTACCATCTACCATTACATACTTAAGCTTATAAATTCTTCTGTTTATCTTGGTGTACAAAAAACAGTATTAAAGATATAATTATGAAAGGAAAGCTTTACTTTATATTTTTCCGAATTTTATTAAAAATCGCGCTACAATTCCCAATTTTATGAAAAATCGCGCTAAAATTCCCAATTCCAACGCCATGGGCTATGTTCCCAAAATAGAGAAAAAAAACACTGCATTACATACTCAGGATATAGTTACCATCTACCATTACATACTCAGGATATAGTTACCATCTACCATTACATACTCAGCATATAGTTACCATCTACCATTACATACTCAGCATATAGTTACCATCTACCATTACATACTCAGCACATAGATACCATCTACCATTACATACTCAGCATATAGTTACCATCTACCATTACATACTCATCACATTGATACCATCTACCATTACATACTCAGCATATAGTTACCATCTACCATTACATACTCAGCATATAGTTACCATATATTATTACATACTCAGCATATAGTTACCATCTACCATTACATACTCAGGATATAGTTACTATCTACCATTACATACTCATCACATTGATACCATCTACCATTAAATACTCATCACATAGATACCATCTACCATTACATACTCATCATATAGTTACTATCTACCATTACATACTCATCACATTGATACCATCTACCATTACATACTCAGCATATAGTTACCATCTACCATTACATACTCAGCATATAGTTACAATATACCATTACATACTCAGCATATAGTTACCATCTACCATTACATACTCAGGATATAGTTACCATCTACCATTACATACTCAGCATATAGTTACTATCTACCATTACATACTCATCACATTGATACCATCTACCATTACATACTCAGCACATAGTAACCACCTACCATTACATACTCAGCATACTCAGCACATAGTAACCACCTACTATTACATACTCAGCATTTAGTTACCATGTACCAATACATACTCAGCATATAGTTACCATCTACCATTACATACTCAGCATATAGTTACCATCTACCATTACATACTCAGCACATAGATACCATCTACCATTACATACTCAGCATATAGTTATCATCTACCATTACATACTCATCACATAGTTACCATCTACCATTACATACTCATCACATTTGTACCATCTACCATTACTTACTCAGCATATAGTTACCATCTACCATTACATACTCAGCATATAGTTACCATCTACAATTACATACTCAGCATATAGTTACCATCTACCATTACATACTCAGCATATAGTTACCATCTACCATAAAATATTCAGCATATAGTTACCACCTACCATTACATACTCAGAATATAGTTACCATCTACCATTACATACTCAGCATATAGTTACCATATACAATTACATACTCAGCATATAGTTACCATCTACCATTACATACTCAGCACATAGTTACCATCTGCCATTACATACTCAGTGTATAGTTACCATCTACCATTACATACTCAGCATATAGTTACCATCTACCATTACATACTCAGCATATAGTTACCAAATACCATTACATACTTAGCTTATAGTTACCATCTACCATTACATACTCAGCATATAGTTACCATCTACCATTACATACTCAGCATATAGTTACCACCTACCATTACATACTCAGAATATAGTTACCATCTACCATTACATACTCAGAATATAGTTACCATCTGCCATTACATACTCAGAATATAGTTACCATCTGCCATTACATACTCAGCATATAGTTACCATCTACCATTACATACTCAGAATATAGTTACCATCTGCCATTACATACTCAGAATATAGTTACCATCTGCCATTACATACTCAGCATATAGTTACTATCTACCATTACATACTCAGCATATAGTTACCATCTACCATTACATACTCAGCATATAGTTACCATCTACCATTACATACTCAGGATATAGTTACCATCTACCACTACATACTCAGCATAAAGTTACCACGTACCATTACATACTCAGCATAAAGTTACCATCTACCATTACATACTCAGGATATAGTTGCCATCTACCATTACATACTCAGGATATAGTTACCATCTACCATTACATACTCAGGATATAGTTACCATCTACCATTACATACTCAGCATAAAGTTACCACGTACCATTACATACTCAGTATATAGTTACCACCTACCATTACATAATCAGACATAGTTACCATCTACCGATACATACTAATGACATAGTTACCATCTACCATTACATCCTCAGCATATAGTTACCACGTACCATTACATACCCAGTATATAGTTACCACCTACCATTACATAATCAGGACCTAGTTACCATCTACCGATACATACTAATGACACAGTTACCATTTACCATTACATACTCAGCACATATATACTCTCTTCCATTACATACTCAGCGTATAGTTACCGTCTACCATTACATAATCTGCATATGGATACCATCTACCGTTACATACTCAGCTTACAGATAGCATCTACAATTACATACTCAGCATATAGTTACCATCTACCATTACATCCTCAGCGTATAGATACCATCTACCATTACATACTCAGCATATAGTTACCATCTACCATTACATGCTCAGCATATAGTTACCATCTGCAATTACATACTCAGCATATAGTTGCCATCTACCATTACATACTCGGAACATAGTTATCATCTACCATTACATACTCAACATATAGTTACCATCTACAATTACATACTCAGTGTATAGTTACCATCTACGATTACATACTTAGCATAAAGTTACCATTTACCATATCATACACAGCACATAGTTACCATCTTCCATTACATACTCAGCGCATAGTTACCACCTACCATTACATACTCAGCATATGGTTACCACCTACCGTCACATACTCAGCACATAATTACCACCTACCAGTACATACTCAGCATATGGTTACTATCTATCGTTACATACTCAGCACATAATTATCATCTACCATTACATTCTCAACATATGTTTACCATCTATCATAATTACATATTTAGCTCATAGTTACCATCTACCATTACATATTCAGTACATAGTTACCATCTACCATTACATACTTAGCATATAGTTTCCATCTACCATTACACACTCGGCACATAGATCCCATATATAATTACAAACTCTGCACATAATTACCATCTACCATTATATACTCAGCACATAGTTACTACCATTACAAACACAGCATACAGGTACCATCTATCATTACATACCTTAGCACATATATACTGTCTTCCATTACATACTCAGCGTATAGTTACCGTCTACCATTACATAATCAGAATATGGATCCCATCTTCCGTTACATACTCAGCTTATAGTTACCATCTACCATTACATACTCAGCATATAGGTACCATCTACCATTACATACTCAGTGTATGGTTATCATCTACCAAAAATACCCAGCATATAGATACCGTCTACCATTACATACTCAGCATATAGTTACCATCTACCATTACATGCTCAGCGTATAGTTACCATTTACAAAAACATAATCAGCATATAGTTACCATTTACCATTTCATACTCAGCACATAGTTACCATCTACCACTACATACTCAGCATATAGCTACCATTTACCATTACATACTCAGCACATAGTTACCACATACCATTACATACTCAGCATATGGTTACCACCTGCCGTCACATACTCAGCACATAATTACCACCTACCAGTACATACTCAGCATATGGCTACTATCTATCGTTACATACTCAGCACATAATAATCATCTACCATTACATACTCAACATATGTTTGTTATCAGCTACCATTACATACTCAACATATAGTTACCATCTATCATTATATATTCAACACATAGTTAACCATCTACCATTACATACTTAACATACATTTACCATCTACCGTTACATACTCAGCACATAACTATTATCTACCACGCCATACTCAACATATAGTTATCATATATCATCACATATTCAGAACATAGTTTTCATCTACCAAAACATACTCAGCATATAATTAACACCTACCATGTTCAGTATATATATACCATCTACCATTACATACTCAGGATCAGTTAACATCTACTATTACATACTCAGCATATAGTTACCATCTACCAAAACATACTCAGGATCAGTTACCATCTACTATAACATACTCAGCACAGTCATCATCTACCAAAACATACTCAGCATATAATTAACACCTACCATTACATGTTCAGTATATATATACCATCTATCATTACATACTCAGGACGTAGTTACCATCTACCATTACATACTCAGCAAATATATATACCATCTATCATAACACACTCAAGACATAGTTACCATCTACCATTACATACTCAGGATCAGTTACCATCTACTATTACATACTCAGCATATAGTTACCATCTACCATTACAAACTCAGCGTATAGTTACCTTCTACAATTACATACTCAGCGTCAATTAACCATCTACCATTACATACTCAGCGCATAGTTACCACCTACAATTACATACTCAGCATATGGTTACCACCTACCATTACATACTCAGTTTATAGTTATCACCTACCATTACATTCTCAGCGTATAGTTACCATCTACCATTAGATACTCATCGCATAGCTACCACCTATTATCAGGACATAGTTATCATCCACTATTACATACTCGGCACATAGTTACCGTCTACCATTACATACTCAG
The DNA here is from genome assembly GCA_037043455.1 of Cyrtodaria siliqua. Lineage (NCBI taxonomy): Eukaryota > Metazoa > Mollusca > Bivalvia > Adapedonta > Hiatellidae > Cyrtodaria > Cyrtodaria siliqua. The sequence goes on along the minus strand of JAWPHD010009784.1, from coordinate 15,511 downwards.
AGTATAGTTACCATCTACCGTTACATACTCAGTATATAGTTACCATCTACCATTACATACTCAGCATATAGTTACCATCTACCATTACATACTCAGCACATAGTTACCATCTACCATTACATACTCAGAGTATAGTTACCATCTACCATTACATACTCAGAATATAGTTACCACCTACAATCACATACTCAGCGTATAGTTACAATCTACGATTGCATACTCAGTATAGAGTTACCATCTACCATTACATACTCAGCGTATAGTTACCATCTACCATTACATACTCAGAATATAGTTACCACCTACAATCACATACTCAGCATATAGTTACCATCTACCATTACATACTCAGCACATAGTTACCATCTACCATTACATACTCAGAATATAGTTACCACCTACAATCACATACTCAGCTTATAGTTACCATCTACGATTACATACTCAGCATATAGTTACCATCTACCATTTTATACTCAACACATAGTTACCATCTACCATTACATACTCAGCGTAAATGTACCATCTACCATAACATACTCAGCGCATAGTTACCACCAACCATTATATACTCAGCATATGGTTACTATCTATCGTTACATACTCAGCACACAGTTATCATCTACCATTACATACTCAACACATGGTTACCATATATCATTACATATTCAGCATATAGTTACCATTTACCATTACATATTCAGCACATAGTTACCATCTACCATAACATACTTAGCACATAGTTTCCATCTACCATTACACACTCAGCACATAGTTACCATCTCTAATTACATACTCGGCACATAGTTACCGTCTACCATTACATACTCAGAGTATAGTTACCATCTACCATTACATACTCAGTATATAGTTACCATCTACCATTACATACTCAGCACATAGTTACCATCTACCATTACATACTCAGAGTATAGTTACCATCTACCATTACATACTCAGCATATAATTAACACCTACCATTACTTGTTCAGTATATATTAACCATATACCATTACATACTCAGCATATAGATACTGTCAACCATTACATACTCAGCAAATATATATACCATCTATCATAACACACTCAAGACATAGTTACCATCTACCATTACATACTCAGGATCAGTTACCATCTACTATTACATACTCAGCACATAGTTACCATCTACCATTACATACTCAGAGTATAGTTACCATCTACCATTACATACTCAGCATATAGTTACCATCTACCATTACATACTCAGCACATAGTTACCATCTACCATTACATACTCAGAGTATAGTTACCATCTACCATTACATACTCAGAATATAGTTACCACCTACAATCACATACTTAGCGTATAGTTACAATCTACGATTACATACTCAGTATAGAGTTACCATCTACCATTACATACTCAGCATATAATTAACACCTACCATTACATGTTCAGTATATATATACCATCTACCATTACATACTCAGGATCAGTTACCATCTACTATTACATACTCAGCACATAGTCACCATCTACCAAAACATACTCAGCATATAATTAACACCTACCATTACATGTTCAGTATATATATACCATCTATCATTACATACTCAGGAAGTAGTTACCATCTACCATTACATACTCAGCAAATATATATACCATCTATCATTACACACTCAAGACATAGTTACCATCTACCATTACATACTCAGGATCAGTTACCATCTACTATTACATACTCAGCATATAGTTACCATCTACCATTACATACTCAGCGTATAGTTACCTTCTACAATTACATACTCAGCGTAAATTAACCATCTACCATTACATATTCAGCGCATAGTTACCACCTACAATTACATACTCAGCATATGGTTACCACCTACCATTACATACTCAGTTTATAGTTACCACCTACCATTACATTCTCAGCGTATAGTTACCATCTACCATTAGATACTCATCGCATAGCTACCACCTATTATCAGGACATAGTTATCATCCACTATTACATACTCGGCACATAGTTACCGTCTACCATTACATACTCAGAGTATAGTTACCATCTACCGTTACATACTCAGTATATAGTTACCATCTACCATTACATACTCAGCATATAGTTACCATCTACCATTACATACTCAGCACATAGTTACCATCTACCATTACATACTCAGAGTATAGTTACCATCTACCATTACATACTCAGAATATAGTTACCACCTACAATCACATACTCAGCGTATAGTTACAATCTACGATTGCATACTCAGTATAGAGTTACCATCTACCATTACATACTCAGCGTATAGTTACCATCTACCATTACATACTCAGAATATAGTTACCACCTACAATCACATACTCAGCATATAGTTACCATCTACCATTACATACTCAGCACATAGTTACCATCTACCATTACATACTCAGAATATAGTTACCACCTACAATCACATACTCAGCGTATAGTTACCATCTACGATTACATACTCAGCATATAGTTACCATCTACCATTTTATACTCAACACATAGTTACCATCTACCATTACATACTCAGCGTAAATGTACCATCTACCATTACATACTCAGCGCATAGTTACCACCAACCATTATATACTCAGCATATGGTTACTATCTATTGTTACATACTCAGCACACAGTTATCATCTACCATTACATACTCAACACATGGTTACCATATATCATTACATATTCAGCATATAGTTACCATCTACCATTACATATTCAGCACATAGTTACCATCTACCATTACACACTCAGCACATAGTTACCATCTCTAATTACATACTCAGCACATAGTTACTGTCTACCATTACAAACTCAGTACATAGTTACCGTCTACCATTACATAATCAGCATATAGTTACCCCCTACTATTACATACTCAGCATATAGTTACCATCTATAATTACATACTCAGTGTATAGTTACCATCTACCATTACATATTCAGCACATAGTTACCATCTACCATTACATACTTAGCACATAGTTACCATCTCTAATTACATACTCAGCACATAGTTACTGTCTACCATTACAAACTCAGTACATAGTTACCGTCTACCATTACATAATCAGCATATAGTTACCACCTACCATTACATACTCAGCATATAGTTATCATCAACCGTTACTTACTCAGCATATAGTTACCCTCTACCGGTACATACTCACTACATAGTTACCCTATATCATTACATATTCAGCACAAAGATGCCATCTACTATTACATATTCAACACATAGTTACCATCTACCATAACATACTCAGCACATAGTTACCGTCTACCATTAAATGCACAGCTTACAGGTACTATCTATCATTACATACATAGCATACAATTACCATCTATCATTACATACTCAGCACATATATACTGTCTACCATTACATACTCAGCATATAGTTACCGTCTACCATTACATAATCAGCATATGGTTACCATCTACCGTTACATACTCAGCATATAGTTATCATCTACCATTAAATACTCAGCGTATAGATACCATCTACCATTACATACTCAGCGTCTAGATACCATCTACCATTACATAATCAGCATATAGTTATCATCTACCATTACATGCTCAGCGTATAGTTACCATCTATCATTACATACTCAGCACATAGTTGCCATCTACCATTACATACTCAGCACATAGTTACCATCTATAATTACATACTCAGTGTATAGTTACCATCTAGGATTACATACTCAGCATATAGTTACCATCTACCATTTCATACTCAGCACATAGTTACCATCTACCATTACATTCTCAGCGTATAGTTACCATCTACCATTACATACTCAGCGCATAGCTATCACCTATCATTACATACTCTGCATATGGTTACCACCTACCGTTACATACTCAGCACATAATTACCCCCTACCTTTGCATACTCAGCATATGGTTACCTATCTATCGTCACATACTCAGCACATAGTTATTATCTACCATTACATACTCAACATATAGATACCATCTATCATAATTACATATTCAGCATATAGTTACCATCTACCATTACATTTTCAGCACATAGTTACCATCTACCAATACATAGTTAGCATATAGTTTCCATCTACCATTACACATTCAGCAAATAGATACCATCTCTATTTACATACTTAGCACCTGATTTCTGTCTACCATTACAAAAAAAATTAAACTTAGCACATAGTTACCGTCTACCATTACATAATAAGCATATAGTTACCACCTACAGTTACATACTCAGTTTATAGTTACCACCTACCATTACATTCTCAGCGTATAGTTACCATCTACCATTAGATACTCATCGCATAGCTACCACCTATTATCAGGACATAGTTATCATCCACTATTACATACTCGGCACATAGTTACCGTCTACCATTACATACTCAGAGTATAGTTACCATCTACCATTACATACTCAGTATATAGTTACCATCTACCATTACATACTCAGCACATAGTTACCCTTCTACCATTATATACTCAGCACATAGTCACCATCTACCATTACATACACAGCATATAGTTACCGTCTACCATTACATACTTAGCGTATAGTTACCATCTACCATTACATACTCAGTGTATAGTAACCATCTACCATTACATACTCAGCACATTGTTACCATCTGCCATTACATACTCAGTACATAGTTACCATCTACCATTACATACTCAGCGTTTAGTTACCATCTACCATTACATACTCAGCATATAGTTACCATCTACCATTAAAAACTCAGCGCATAGTAACCATCTACCATTACATACTCAGTGCATAGTTACCTCCTACCATTACATACTCAGTATATAGTAACCATCTACCATTACATACTCAGCACATTGTTATCATCTACCATGACATACTCGGCATATAGTTACCACCTACCATTACATACTCGGCATATAGTTACCATCTACCATTACATACTCAACATATTGTTACCATCTACCATTACATACTCAGCACATAATTACAATCTACCATTACACACTCAGCGCATAGTTACCATCTACCATTACATACTCAGCGCATAGTTACCATCTACCATTACATACTCAGTGCATAGTTACCACCTACCATTACATACTAAGCATATGGTTACCACCTACCGTCACATACTCAGCACATAGTTACCACCTACCATTACATACTTAGCATATAATTACCATCTACCATTATATACTCAGGACATATTTTCCACCTACCATTACATACTCAGGACATAGTTACCATCTACCATTACATACTCAAAACATATTTTCCACCTACCATTACATACTCGGTACATAGTTACCATCTACCATTACATACTCAATGCATAGTTACCACCTACCATTACATACTCAGCATATGGTTACCACCTACCGTCACATACTCAGCACATAGTTACCACCTGCCATTACATACTTAGCATATAGTTACCATCTACCATTATATACTCAGGACATATTTTCCACCTACCATTACATACTCAGGACATAGTTACCATCTACCATTACATACTCAAAACATATTTTCCACCTACCATTACATACTCAGTACATAGGTACCATCTACCATTACATACTCAGTGCATAGTTACCACCTACCATTACATACTCAGCATATGGTTACCACCTACCGTCACATACTCAGCACATAGTTACCACCTACCATTACATACTTAGCATATAGTTACCATCTACCATTATATACTCAGGACATATTTTCCACCTACCATTACATACTCAGGACATAGTTACCATCTACCATTACATACTCAAAACATATTTTCCACCTACCATTACATACTCAGCGTATAATTACCATGTATCATTACATACTCAGCACATAGTTACCACCTACTGTTACATACTCAGGACACAGTTACCATCTATCGTTACATACTCAGCACATAGCTACCATCTACAATTACGTACTCAATTTATAGGTACCATCTACCATTACATTACATACTCAGTATATAGTTACCATATGTCATTACATACTCAGCACATAGTTACCATTTACCATTACATATTCAGTACATAGTTACCATCTACCATTATATACTCACCACTTAGTAACAATCTACAATTAAATACCCAGCACATAATAACCATATACCATTACATACTCACCACATAGTAACCATATACCATTACATACCCACCACATAATAACCATCTACCATTACATACTCATACTCACCACATAGTAACCATATACCATTACATACTCACCACATAGTAACCATATACCATTACATACTCATACTCACCACATAGTAACCATATACCATTACATACTGCCCACATAGTAACCATATACCATTACATACCCACCACATAATAACCATCTTCCATTACATACTAATACTCACCACATAGTAACCATATACCATTACATACTCACCACATAGTAACCATATACCATTACATACTCACCACATAATAACCATCTACCATTACATACTCATACTCACCACATAGTAACCATATACCATTACATACTCACCACATAGTAACCATATACCATTACATACCCACCACATAATAACCATCTACCATTACATACTCATACTCACCACATAGTAACCATATACCATTACATACTCACCACATAGTAACCATATACCATTACATACTCATACTCACCACATAGTAACCATATACCATTACATACTCACCACATAGTAACCATATACCATTACATACCCACCACATAATAACCATCTACCATTACATACTCATACTCACCACATAGTAACCATATACCATTACATACTCACCACATAGTAACCATATACCATTACATACTCACCACATAATAACCATCTACCATTACATACTCATACTCACCACATAGTAACCATATACCATTACATACTCACCACATAGTAACCATATACCATTACATACCCACCACATAATAACCATCTACCATTACATACCCACCACATAATAACCATCTACCATTACATACTCATACTCACCACATAGTAACCATATACCATTACATACTCACCACATAGTAACCATATACCATTACATACTCACCATATAGTAACCATCTCCATTACATACTCACCACATAGTAACCATCTACCGTTACATACTCATCACATAGTAACCATCTGCCATTACATACTCACCACATAGTAACCATCTACCATTATATACTCACCACGTAGTAACCATATACCATTACACACTCAGCACATAGTAACCATCTACCATAATATACTCACCACATAGTAACCATCTACCATTACATACTCACCACATAGTAACCATCTACCATTACATACTCACCATATAGTAACCATCTACCATTACACACTCAGCACATCGTAACCATCTACCATTACACACTCACCACATAGTAACTATCTACAATTACATACTCAGCACATAGTAACCATCTACCATTACATACTCAGCACATAGTAACCATCTAGCATTACACACTCAGATCATAATAACCATCTACCATTACATACTCACCACATAGTAACCATCTACCATTCAGCACATAGTAACCATCTACCATTACATACTCACCACATAGTAACCATCTACCATTACATACTCAGCACATAATAACCATCTACCATTACATACTCACCACATAGTAACCATCTACCATTACATACTCACCACATAGTAACCATCTACCATTACATACCCACCACATAATAACCATCTACCATTACATACTCATACTCACCACATAGTAACCATATACCATTACATACTCACCACATAGTAACCATATACCATTACATACTCACCATATAGTAACCATCTCCATTACATACTCACCACATAGTAACCATCTACCGTTACATACTCATCACATAGTAACCATCTGCCATTACATACTCACCACATAGTAACCATCTACCATTATATACTCACCACGTAGTAACCATATACCATTACACACTCAGCACATAGTAACCATCTACCATAATATACTCACCACATAGTAACCATCTACCATTACATACTCACCACATAGTAACCATCTACCATTACATACTCACCATATAGTAACCATCTACCATTACACACTCAGCACATCGTAACCATCTACCATTACATACTCACCACATAGTAACTATCTACAATTACATACTCAGCACATAGTAACCATCTACCATTACATACTCAGCACATAGTAACCATCTAGCATTACACACTCAGATCATAATAACCATCTACCATTACATACTCACCACATAGTAACCATCTACCATTCAGCACATAGTAACCATCTACCATTACATACTCACCACATAGTAACCATCTACCATTACATACTCAGCACATAATAACCATCTACCATTACATACTCACCACATAGTAACCATCTACCATTACATACTCACCACATAGTAACCATCTACCATTACATACTCAGCACATAATAACCATCTACCATTACATACTCACCACATAGTAACCATCTACCATTACATACTCACCACATAGTAACCATCTACCATTACATACTCACCACATGTACCTTTACATACTTTGAACTTAACTAAATCGCTATATCCTACTATGTATCATGCACACACAGTTTTTATGTAATGACAATCACTGTAGACTTTTAATTGGTTTTCAATGACAGTGTGATGCATGTGCAAATCGTTTAAAGGTACTATTGATAAGAGTTTTGAGTCGTGGGTAAAAACAGGTTACCGGAAACAAACAATATATTTGTTTCTGTGTTTTTAACAAATACAATAAAATAGATTAAATATATTGTATATATGTTACATTAGCTTGTTTCCTCTCCCCCTGTGGAAAAGACTGAGGGATATAGGGTGTGAAATACGGGTCGAAGGTGGGGGTAGAATTAGCTAGCTTATTCTTTCCCCCATCCCACGAACCCTCCCAATGCTTTTAAAACATATATAAATATTGAAAAGAAATGCATTTCGTATATATGGGACTGTTCCCTTTTCACCTATGGAAAAGATTGAGGAATATAAGACTATAAAACAATACTGTTGAAGGAGCAGTGGGAACGGTGGGGGTGGGAAAATAATTGGCTAGCTCAGTAATTCCCCCACCCCCAGGGTCTTGCACCTTTTTTAACACGTACATAAACATTATTTTTATATATGCTTGCCAGTTTTCTCTCCCCCATGGAAGAGATTGAGAAATATGAAACTGTAAAATATGTATGAAGGTGCATGGTTTGGGGTTTGTGGGGTGGGGCGGGTGGGGGAGGGGGCGGGGCCGCGGTGGGGGACGGGTTGAAGAATTACCTTGCTGATTCTTTCCCCCACTCCGTCCCATTTTTTTAACAAATTTATAAACGTTTCCTCTGCCCCATGGAAGATATTGAGAAATATAAAACTGTAAAACATTTAGGAAGGTGCATGGTTTATCTCCCCGTGCATGCAATCAATCTTGTTATTTTTCCCATCCTATAGGATGGTGGCGTTCGATGTTGTTTTAGCGTGGTTTTGCACTGTACTTTAAACAGTTAATTAAATATTGCTCCTAATGTTTGTAGTACAGTACGGACCTACGATGCCAGTGCGTTTGGACTCTGCAGTTTCTATAGGACCCTATATCTCACTTTTGTATTCACAACTGTGTCACTTGTGCAGTGTGGCGGTAGTAAAACATCTCCCCGTGCATGCGATCAATCTTGTTATTTTTTTCCATCTATAGAGATGGCGGCGTTCGACGTTGTTTTAGCGTGATTTTGCGCTGTACTTTAAACAGTTTAATTAAATATTGCTCCTTGTTTGTAGTACAGTTCGGACATACGATGCCATTGCATTTGGACGCTGTGGTTTCTATTGGACACTAATCTCACTTTAGGGTGGGGGTAGCTGGGGCCGCGGGGGTGGGGTGGGGGATTTCGAATTGGCTTGCTGATTGTTTTCCCCGTCCTCCTATTTTGTAACAAATAAATAAACATGAGTGTGGATGTTATGGTTTCGAAGTAGTCATCCAGATTGCATATTTCATATAAGGTCATGAAAGCCTTGCCCTTTGACATACTGTGTATTTCCATTTACGGTCATGATGACCTTGACTTTTGACCCCAAAACAATAGGGATTCTCCTCACATAAGGCGAAGTTGAAGTTTTATGAGTGTAGGTGTTATGGTTTCGAAGCTATCGTCCGGAATGCGTATTATCATTTACGGTCTTGGTGACCTCAAAATTTAAACTACTGACTCAAAAAACAATAGGGTTTCTTCCTCTCACCTAAGGCAATGCATCTGTGAAGTTTCAATTGTGTAGGTGTTATGGTTTTAAAGTTATTTTCCAGAATGCTTATTTCTATATAAGTTCATGGTGACCTTGAACTTTGCCCTTTTGGCCCTAAAATCAACAGAGTTCCTCCTCTCAAATATGGCAATCTTTTTATGTACCTAGAGTAGGTGTAATAGTTTTGTAGTTATCGCCCAAAAGGCGTATTTCCAAATAAGGTTACAGTAATCGTAACCGTTAACCTACTGACCCCCACACCTAGGGCAATGTATCTATGAAGTTTCATGAGAATGGGTATAATACTTTTGGAGTGTGGAATGCGAATTTTTCATGGACGGACGGACGACCCCATAACATAATATGTCCAGTTTTTCAAACGGGCATATAAAAAGGCGTGATAAAGGCTTCAGTAACTTTGAAACTTTATCGACCAAGAACTCTTGTATATAAAGTCAAAATATTGTATAGTAATACCTCAGAAATCTGATTACGACAGTTTGGTCAACATATTTCAGCATAGTCAATGGCATCTCAACTGAAAGTATAAACTTACTACACAGTTTTTATACAAGTATCTCCCAATGGCCGCGAAAGACGGAGTTAATGTATAGTCTTGGTGTGTGAGGAAACCAGAAAACCCTGGTAAAATTCACGTGCCCGAGTGGTCTACCAGTATTGATCAAACAAATGCAATATAGTTCATGTAGTTTAATTTGTAAAGCATCTCGTTTTTAACATTTTAAAGGTGATCTCTAACAAATATTTATAATAATACAGTTAATGTGTTTATATCCTCATTACCGTTGTTGTGTCCACGTCTATTTGTTGTGTGCGGGACATTTTAATAATACTTCAAGCTTTCTTTTTCTACGATTCTGAATCTATGTTTTGCTGATATCCATTTTCTCAGCAACGTTATATACATGTATCTTCCTTCCCTGATCTGTTGTTTCATGGGTTCGATTTTATAATCTCATTAATCTGAACTTATTTTAATCTTAACTAAGAAGCATTTGCTTTAGCGTCTTTGTCACCGCCATTTTATTTTGCTATCAATAAAAACAAATCTCATTATGACGTGTGCGCAAGAGCTGCAACTTCGAAATAACAAAATGACGGTGTGAAAAACAAATTGATAAAGGAAAGTCGGTAGAGACCAACCGAAAAAAGATTGATAATTTGTTTCGTGACACTAAGTTTACGGTCACTTGTCACATACATCTAAGGTCACTTGTCACATACATGTAAAGCAGTGAGTTCCTATAAACAGGTCAGTTACATAGTAAAACCCATGGGAAAGGAAATTAAAAGTTGCATATAACATAGAGTCATAATTAACAGGGAGTCGTTAAGTCTAGACTGTACATACATACATGCTTATATTATTTTCATAGACTTAAGACAGTTCATTTCTTGATATGTGTAATGTATACACTAAGTTTGATTATTATAGTAATTAATTATTTCTAAGATAAACGTTTTTATTATTTTTAAGAAAAACTACCTACAGAGGAGACTGCATTTTTCGAATATGCAATCTTAAACACGTTATGCAAACAGAATGGAAGAAAATCCACATTTATGAAAAACGTGTGTGAAAGAATCAGCAAACAGCTACTTTCCTGCTCAACCCAGTTCAGACATGTTTGGGCTGCTTATAAACACCCAGATGAAGGAAACATAACATTTGTCATCATAACTGAAGATGGCTCAAGCACAGACTTCAAGTTACCAGCCCCATTTAGCGAATACTCCATTGAGTATCGTAATATTGGTTCATTCAGCACAGAAAACAAAGACGTATTGAATATGAACAGTGATGCACCATCTCCAAAATACTTCTCTGGTGATGAGAGAAAGGAAATTAGAAAAACTCTTCAAAAAGAGTCTCAAAACCTTATGAGTTCCCACCAAAACTTAAACATAATTTCCGCTTGTCCTGTAAAATCGACGAACTATGATGAAAGGGAAAAGGAACATGGGTCGTGGCGAACTAAACCACAAACATGCATCGTTTTTTTTGTGCATGTAAAGGGATATATACCACTTCATGAAAAGGAGTTTCCACAAAAATTAGGGAATTTACCTACTGACGTCAGAGAAGGAGCCTTTGTGCCTTTCAGCGCAAAGGAATACCATCAGAAATTAAAGATGGGATGCTTGATTGGTAGTGAATGGATGACTGGGACTCTGAGTGCATTCGTAGACATTGAACAGCCTGGAGGAATTGGTGTCATAACAAGCTCACATGCAGTTTTAGCATGTGCAGACATGGTAAAACTTATAGGGAGTAAAAATGAAATACTATTTAACGAAAACAGTCATCAAGTATACCAACCATCAAATGAACATGCATCTTATCACTTTGGACATGTAATAAAGGCTGTATACAATGAAGGTGGAGGTAGTGAGGCCGGAGTTGAAGTAGTGTTAGTTCAGATAACCAAACCTACGAGGGATCCGCAAGATGGCGGGTTTCCAGATGATGATGACACATTTGAATGCATAGGTATTTTACATTTTTCTATTTTTAGTAACAGTAAACTTGAATCTGACCCTTAGTAGCCCCAAATGCAATTCCAAGCTTTCTTTCCATAAAAGATACATAAGGTATATAAGGTACGGTACATACAGAGGTTTCGTTCCAATTCATTCCCAACTAAAGTTATTGAGCGGAAACCGTTTTTCTAATTTTAGTAACAGTGACCTTAACCTTGACTCCAGTGACACCAAATCAGTTCCAAATTTCCTATTGATAAAAGCTACCAACATAAAAAGTTTCATTCTAATATCTCATTCCTTAAGTTATTGAGCGGAAACCGTTTTTCAATTTAAGTTACAGTGACTGTGACATTGACCCTAGTGACCCCATATGCAATCCAAGCTTCCTTTCCATATAAGGTACGGTACATACACAGCAGGTTTCGTTCCAATATCTCATTCCCAACTAGTTATTGAGCTGAAACTGTTTTTTTTATATTTGTAGTAACAATGACCTTGACCCCAGTGATCCCAAATGCAATCCCAAACTTCCGTTTGATATAAGCTACCTATACAGCACGTTTCATGGTAATATCTCATTCCTTACTTAAGTTACTGAGCGGAAACCGTTTTTCTGTTTTCAGTAATAGTGACCTTGACTTTGATCGCAGTGACCCCAAATGCATTCACTAGCTTACTGTTTATTTGAGGTACCTAAATAGGAATTTTCATTCCAATATATCATGCGTAACTAAAGTTATTGAGCGGAAACTAAGTGTTTGACGCCGCACGCTTGCCCGCCCGCACGCCTGCCAAACGACATTCCCCAATCTAATAACCAAGGAAATCTGGTTAAAATAATCCATCGTGAGTTTATCCAATTAAGATAGGGAAATTTCACCCTCGGGATCAGAATTGCAACCAGGAGCTTGGCAGAGCCTCGGTTCGTATATTTCCATATAAAGTCACTATCACACTGACCTCTGACCTAGTGACCCCAAAAACAAAAGGGTTCCTCATCTCACCAAGGCCAATGCACCTATGAAGTTTTGTGGGTGTTGTTCTTTTGCGGAATGCATATTTCCATATAAGGTCACTGTGACCTTGACCTTTGCCCTACTGACCCAAATACAATAGAATGTCTCATCTCACCAAGGACGACAATATACCTATTAAGTTTTATGAGTGTAGGTCAAATGGTTTTGAAATTATTGTGCGGAAAGCATATTTCCATTTAAGGTCACTGACCTTGGCCTTTGTATGAAGTTTCAAGAGTGTAGGTGTTTTAATTTTGAAATTCTCATAACGAATTCATTTTTCTATTCAAGGTCACTGTGAACTTAACATTTTGACCTACTGGCCCATCAACCAGTAGGGTTCCTCCTCTTACCTTGGGCAATGTACTTACGAAGTTTCATGAGGGTGGGTCTCATATTTGTGGAGTTACTGTGCGAAATAGTGAATTATTCACGGATGCATGACCACGTACCGTAATACGTCCCCATTTTTGTCTCGCCCACGTAGCATGGCAGACACTTAGGGATCACTTTGTCCGTAATCGGTCGTCGTTTGTCGCTCTTAAACCTGCAACCTAAACTTGACCATAACTTAAAAAGTATTTGACCTGGCCATAACTTAAAAAGTACCTGACATGTTCATGAAATTCACACACATCTTCATCTTACTCAGAGAAATGTACAATAACTCTTGACTTTCACTTTGGCAGAGTTAAGTCCCTTTTCATCAAACTTTAGCCGGCAACCTAAGTTCCGTTCCAATATCTCATACCTTACCAAGTTATAGCCCATAAACTATTTTTTTCAATTTTAGTAAAAGCGCCCTTGACCTTCATCGTAGTTACATATAATGCAATCCCAAGCTTTCCTTTCGTATAAACTACCTATACACCAAGTTTCGTTTCAATATATCATTCTTAACAAAAGTTATTGCCAGGAAACCATTTTTTCCAGTTTGAAACAGTAACCTTGAGCTTGACCCAAGAGACCTGAAACACAAGCCCAATCTTTATTTCTATAGAAGCTACATACAGACCAAGTTTCGTTCAAATATCGCATTCGTGACTGAGCGTAAACTATTTTTTCAATTTTTAGTAGCAGTGACCTTGATCCGAGGGACATCAAATACAAACCACAGATTTGTTTCCATATAAGCTACCTACATACCAAGTTTCGTTCCAATATTTTTCCTAACTAAAGTTATTTCCCGGAAAGTCATTTTTAATTTTTTTAGTAATGCCGACCTTGACCCCACTGACCTCAAATGCAATAAATAGCTTTCTTTCCATATAAGCTACCTACATGTACATTTATCTCTACCAATATCGGACAAGTCTCTGAAACAAACCTTCAAATCAATTTGGTGAAACTTAGATGACATATTTACCTAACTGTTTATGTAAACAATTTGAAATTCACGTTTTTGACATAAGTAAGGGCTGTAACTCCGTAAGGCCAAATAAAAATGTATGTGTTGTTCCGATTACATACTAAACAAATGTATGGAATGTGTAGAATTTTTTTTTCAAAAAAAGAAAATATTGCAAATATTTCATATTTTTGTATATTTCGTTTTTTTTCACTGAATACTTTTAAACCTATTGCACTGACTTAAAAATTTATTTGTTGATATCAGATATAAAGCAGATAGATCACATAATATATATATAGACGGACTTAAAAAGCGGGTTCGGACGGAAAATGGGAAGCACACATATAATTTTATTTAGCCTAACGCATGCGTCTGTTATGCTCGTTG